>CM067315.1:16256545-16486028 GCA_034231615.1 Meghimatium bilineatum | reverse complement strand
TGAACCAAGTCCATTGAACGGACTGGTTTAATTCCCGTTAGTCTCAAGAACTTAGCAACAAAAGGTCAGGGGTAATCTACCAAATAGAACCAGTATATACAACCAGATAATAATCTGAATTGATCTCAAAATTGTCAATGTTTTAACACTTTGTGGCATCTTAATATTAACAGTATTCTGTAAAATTATTCAAAACTTTCAGCTATCACAGAAATTAAGGTCAGAGATAACCTACCAAATACAACATATCATAAACGTGGCATCTACATTATGAAATGTCTGAACGTACTGAAGTCATGAATTATCGAATGTCATTGGAATAATTTTAAGTGTCACACAAATGTCAGGAATCAAGCAAGTTATAACACCGTTGCATCGTATCTAGCAAGTGCTAACATCATTGCATCGTATCTAGTAAGCTATAACATCGTTGTATCGTATCTAGCAAGATATAACACCGTTGCATCGTATCTAGCAAGTGCTAACATCAGTGCATCGTATCTAGTAACTATAACATCGTTGAATCTTGTGATGTACGTGTCTTGTTGATGTATTCTCGTACTGAAGTTAATCAGATCCCGTTGATTTGAAATATCTTGCGTGTTTGATCATTTATTTACATGTATGGTATAAGAGACAGAGGAATGCATAGAGAGAAATTGCTGAATCGGTTGTCTTCATGACATGTCATATGAGAACGGCATCACATAATGTTATTAATATTCGCAGAAGCGACACAGAGTTGTGGAGAAACATAATCGCCTACATCACTTGATATTCTATTTAGTTATATATATATATATATATATATATATATATATATATATATATATATATATATATATATATATATATATATATATATATATATATATATATCCATAGGTTACTGTTATTTAACTGTTATTTAACTGTTATTAAACTATTTCTTTAAATATATTTTGTAGGTACCACCAATCACATTGCCAGTAAACTACGGCAATCTTCTCCTGAACCACGACCTAATTCAACTAGATGAGTCATTTAAAGCGGGTTTACTACCCATTCACCACCGAGCTAAGATTTATAGTAGCTGTAGATATTTATACCGTGCATGTAGACATTTATACAGTAGATGGATACATGTGTACATTAGTTGTAGACTTTTACACAGTAGTTGTAGACATTTATACAGCAGATTTACAACTACTAAACACTGCAACTATACAATTACTGTATATGTATGTAGTCGTCGTTTATATGACGTGTCCTTAACAGAAAGTTGTCCTCACTGCCACGCTGTAAGCATACCGGTTCTGTGTAAGCTTTCCAGTCTCTCCAGAGTCATGGTCAGAATGTTTTTTGATATCCTGTATCCATCATAGTCTTGGTCTTCCTGTTGCTCTCTCCCTGAAACGTTTGTCTCCATGCTTCATCTCCCTTTGTGTCCTCTTTATATGTCAAATATATGCTAGCTTGCGAGTTTTAAGTAGATGGACATATGTATAAAGTACATGGATATATGTATAAAGTACATGGAGATATGTATTACGTAGATGAAGATATTTATACATAATATAAAAACGAAGAGGCAGCAAAGAGAAAATGTAGAGACTTGAACACTTTCCAAAATCATTAAAATTCTCTCATGGATACAGAAAAAAATCATAATGCAATACGGAACAACAAAGGAGAAGGGAATGTCAACATTGACGGGGAAAGATTAGTGTAGTAATTCCAAGATGAGATGATCAGAAATGAACACTTTATACAAAGAGAGAACAAGACCTTATCTGATAACATATGGAAGTGTTCTTGATTCGTGATTAGAAACTAGGACCACAGCACGTGGGACACTCCCATAAGTGCTCGGCTCTCCGCTCCAGCAGCCATCCAAGTGTATGTATGTAGACTCATAATTCAGGTTATGTCTTGATTGTATGATCTTCGGGACTCCCCCCCCCCCCCCCAACCCTAAAATAAGCACACAAAAAAAACCAACCAAACAACCTTTCCTTTAGGGAAAGTATGGAAACGTACGATTTGCGAATACTATTTATGAACTGGATGTATGCAATAGGAATTATTTTTTTAGTAAATAATGGGAACTAGTTTCTTTAGTATATAATGGAAACGCATTTCTTTAGTATGTAATGGGAACTAGTTGTTTAGTATGTAATGTGAACTAATTTCTTTCGCCACTATCAGGAATTAGGAACATTAGAGCTTAACCAATGTTGTCTTCTACTTACAGATGTTAATATTGCGTGCATTACTCTCAGGCGAATCCTTCTACTTACAGATGTTAATATTGCGTGCATTACTCTCAGGCGAATCCTTCTACTTACAGATGTTAATATTGCGTGCATTACTCTCAGGCGAATACTTCTACTTACAGATGTTAATAATGCAATTGTAAAAATGAAGTGTTTTTGAGTTTCCTAATATGCGCAATGTTCAATAAGTGAACTGGATTTACTTCACTGTACTCCGCTACCCCACACGTAGTTAGTTCACTCAAAGAAGCAACACACCGCCTATCAAGAGTACCACTCACAGCACGTATCTCCGTAACTTTAAATTATAATACATAAGGGTTTTAGAATACAAAAACAATTCGTAAAAATATACTTCACATGTGTCATTAAGACTTGACTATATAGGAACATTGTTTACAATGAACTTGATATTGCATTTATTTTATCTGTTGGATCACGTGTGGAATATCCAGACCCTCATCACCTTGTTTCTCTGTTGGATCACGGGTGAAATCTTTGGAGCTTCCTCATTCTGTCCCTCTGTTGAGTCACGTTTGAGATCTTCATATCTTCTTCACCTTGTTTCTCTGTTGAGTCACGTTTGAGATCTTCAGATCTTCTTCACCTTGTTTCTCTGTTGAGTCACGTTTGAGATCTTCAGATCTTCTTCACCGTGTTTCTCTGTTGAGTCACGTTTGAGATCTTCAGATCTTCTTCACCTTGTTTCTCTGTTGAGTCACGTTTGAGATATTCAGATCTTCTTCACCGTGTTTCTCTGTTGAGTCACGTTTGAGATCTTCAGATCTTCTTCACCTTGTTTCTCTGTTGAGTCACGTTTGAGATCTTCAGATCTTCTTCAACGTGTTTCTCTGTTGAGTCACGTTTGAGATCTTCAGATCTTCTTCACCTTGTTTCTCTGTTGAGTCTAGTGTGAGATCTTCAGATCTTCTTCACCTTGTTTCTCTCTTGAGTCACGTTTGAGATCTTCAGATCTTCTTCACCTTGTTTCTCTATTGAGTCACGTTTGAGATCTTCAGATCGTCCTCATATTGCTGCTCTGGTGGGTCACAAAAGGAGCAAAGAAGAACAACACTGTTTACCTTTCATCCATATAGTAGTACACGACTAAGTGGGTAATGAGATGGAGTAGGCTGTTCCATCCAATGTTACCCAGAAACCATGCTAAAGTAGTTACGTTTTGCTGAAAGTTGTAGATACCGCAGCACGAAAAGCTGTAAAACATGAAGAGTTTGAAATTGAATGCGGGAAGAAGTCACAGAGGTGAATAACAAAGCAACAGAGTAGTACAACACAGTGAAAGGGTGTAGCAATGTTATAATGTGGTGTAACTAAGACAAAATATTGCGTTAAATAGTCACATACGGGCATGATAAAATCACAAAGGGTAGAAAATAATAGAAAATACCACGAAGAAAATAATTGTAAACGGAGGGTAACGTTGTCTTACGTACTACATTTTTGATTCAATATCATATTTCAGGTCTCGAATATTTTCACAATCGTCGAAGCTAGATTACTAGACACTAAACTATTTTTGTGGTTAAAAACTTGTATACGTCCGAATTGTACTAACGTCAGATTATTGATATGAGTATAGCTGACTATATAAAATACATTGCACTTAACCACATACCATTTCTTGTTCCTGTCAATAGCTACAAAAAAACAACAACACACAACTCACGCAGTGATATATTTATTGACTAGAAATACAACACTGCTAAGAAAGATTAAATGTATTAATGAGAAAAAAAAACCACAGCTAACAAAGGTGAGATATTTTTATTGAGTAGAATTATGAATATTATTTCGTATCAAGACATAAATCCACAAAAAGAACAGACATTTCCAGACAAATAATATCAAGAACACAGTAAAACAAATGGGAAAGTTAATTCACACGTTCAATACCAATCATATTTCTCCGCAGGTTGCTATTTATATCTTAAATGTAATCTCAATGTCGTGACGGTCAGAAGCTTTGTCAGATGGTCAAGAACACACAAAAAACCCAGCTTGGTTCCTGTGTCGAAAGGTTCGTGTCTCTGCATGGGATGTATCAAGTCAATGAGCAGCAATAATAATAATGATTGAGGTGGTTGAGAAGAACGAAAAAGTAAATAGACGACGACAAAAGGAATATACAAATAGATCGATTGTGGTTAGTAATGAGCAGTTTAAAGTGATCAATGATTAGGAAGATGTAAAAACAATTATCACCGCATATAATGGTAAAGACCAATTATCAGGAGAGAGAAGATCAATTATCAATGAGAAGAGAAAGAAAATCAATTATTAACCAGAAACGATAGATTCATCATGTAACATATTATTTCCAGAATCTGGTCTTCCTTATGTGGATTCTTTGAACACTCCGAGTTTCTGGGCTAGATGACCTGCCGCAGTAAGACATGTTTAAACAATCTGATAAATCACTATACAATTGTCGTCGTGGGCGGTCTCTTCCCTTTCTGCCATTAACTATGCTTTCAGCTATTAATCTTTACATGCTCTTATGTTTCTTTATATGACCAAAACAACTCAACTCAGCTTTCTTGTTATGAAGTTGTCAAGAAGCCAGCCTTCTTCGACATCTATTGATCTTAACACTTCTTGATTTCTCTGTTCATGGTATACGTAAAATGTGTCTATATCATCGCATTTAGAAAGCAGCTATTCCCTTTGCTACTGTTTTATTTAATGCCATAACTTACAACAGTCTATAAAAGATGGACAAGACCAAATATTATGAAGAAAAGAGATAACCAGTTATTATCACGAAAATCGAAAGAAAATCAATTATCAAGGAAAAGAGAGAGAAGAAGAATTATTAAGAGGAAGACAGAGAAAATCAATTATCAAAGAGGAGATATCATTTAACAAGGAAAAGAGAGACATCCAATTATCAAGAAGAAAGAAAAGATCAATTGTGAGGAAAAGAAAATCATTTAGCAAGGAGGAAAGAGAGAATACAAATTATCAAGTGAAAAAGAGAGATCAGACCAATTATTAAGAAGAAAGGAGACATAAGACCAATTATTGATGGGAGATTGGACCAATTGCTTATAAGGTTATGCAGACAATTGCCTATTATTGAGAGTAAATAACATGAAAAGCTAAATTAATACAATGCTTATAACAATAATACCGTTCGGAGATAAAACAAAACTAGCAATAATTTCAAAACTCCTACGTAAAACAGAGGAGCAATTGTGCAGCGCAATGTAAAAATATTCCTATTTTCTATCAACATAATCCTGAGATATGTAATGACGAATGTAGCGCCCGTTGACAGATAATATTCTAGAAATTGAAACGGTCTATAGGAAGTGACATATTAATTCAGCTCCCATACGACCATAATCACGCTATCGTCTGCACTCTTGTCGTCTCTCAGGGGGCCTCTGCAACAAGCAAGCACTGCGGTGTGGGTAAAATGTATAAAACAGGCAGTGTCGATTTGCAGATTCCGAAGACGATCTTTGTAACTAGTTTTTGCTACTCGTAAGTGTATATATATGAAATTTTAAAAAAAAACGTCCGATAGTGAATTAAATTAATATGATAACTTGACAAAAATATGAAGATGGAATAAGCAATGCTGTATTACGCAAGAAACATATGACTTAATCAAAAGCTGGATCCACACACAACAGTAAAATGGACAAAAATGCAATTGATACAAAATGTAATTCAAGTCACTATCGATGATATGTACAATATCAGCAGCAAAAATGCACTTAATATTAACGATAACTGCAAATCTTAATCAATCAGGCACAATGACGAGTGGCGTGGACGATATTTTTTCTCCACAGTTATTTGTATCCTTTGTTCTGTATAACACGGGCATACCATCGTATTCCCAAATACGTGTCAAAAGTGTGGAAATGGCAAACTTTACTTTAAAATGATGATCATCTGGCTGGTAAAAAGAAACTATGTGAAGAATGACATTACTGAATTCAATCGCAATATATGAAAATAGCAAAATAATAACTAATGATGTAATCTAGTGTGCCTACTAAATTACTCATCAACAACATATGCAACTAATTAGTTGACTCCTCAGTTCTGCATGCTCTCTATAACCGCACGCCAAAATCTTGAGTCACCATGCACAGGAGAACAGATTCAGGAACTAAACTAGCATTAATATTTCATTGGTTAATCATTGTCTACATCCACGAGGTCAATGTGACAGAATTACTTTCACTTCCATCGCATCTAATTCTGTAATAACTATGTGTCTTGATACAAACAAGGCGATCTCGAGTTTATCCTTTGAAGATGTTTACCGCGTAAAAAAAGAGGCTTCAATCTACTACACACAAATTAAGCAAACAATCAATTTACTATACACAAATTAAGCAATCAACAAATCTACTCTACACAAATTAAGCAATCAACAAATCTACTCTACACAAATTAAGCAATCAACAAATCTACTCTACACAAATTAAGCAATCAACAAATCTACTTTACACAATTTAAGCAATCGACCACTCTACTACATATACATTAAGAAATCAACCAATCAACTACACACCTTAGTCCCGGAACACATGCAGATGTGCTACTTAATCCGTATCATATTTTTTTCCCTCACAGTTTACTCTCAAACTCCCACTAGTTCTCTTGTAGCAGTACAATGGTCCTACTATGTTTCCAGCACGATGTAGCACAGATAATGGACATGCGCTTTGTCGCCGTTTTATTTGCGCTAATGGTTCGACACATCTGTTTCGGCATAAAGTATGGTATTCAATTGATAAATAGCGCGTAGGATATGTGTTGCATATGAATGTTATTTAAATCCAGACAGTACAATTAAAACGCCAAGAAAATATAACATATTCCAAACCAATATCTGGCACATAAGTTTATTATTACAAGTCACAATTGAGCCACTGGGGGCAGTATCACCAGAGGAAGGGTGATGTTAGAAGAAAATTCATATAAAATTCAATTTTAAAGATAGAAGTCTCAGATTTTCCCACATGATAGTTAAATCATAGTAGTATCAGTAAACATACATATCTCTAAGGTATGTTCTATACATGTAGTACATGAGACTTTTGAAATGAAAAAAATATTTTTTACATGTATGAAAACTGAATGATACTTCTAACAACTTTGTTAGTAAATGGTTCAGCCAGATTCATTACAAATTAACCAGCATATGCACAGATGGCTTGAGTATGGCGGGAACTACAGACAATTGTATAGATATTATAGATTTTTTTTTACATCGCATGAAATTTGTCTCTTTTTGAGGTTTGAAAATGTAATCTTTAAATGAACATAAAATAGACAAGAATAGAGCAATTGCATTTTCCATAGAATGTGACAAAGACAGGTATATTGTAAGCAAGCATGCCAAATTTCAGGCTGATTGGTTAATATTTGACAAAGTTATGATGTTAAAAGTGATAAGAGTGGTTACTTTTCGGACAAAATTTGAAACAAAATTAACCGTACTTTTTTACTCCAAAAACAGATTGCGCTTACCTCAATGACCCCCTGCCAGGTATGGGGAGTCTTCCAATTGAGCTTGTGCCTCCACTAACTCAATCCGCTTCATCCTTCTGGCTCTTCTAGCTTCCAATGATGCTTCTGTTGTTGCCCTTTGAGCATTCTGCAGTCGGTCAGCATCAGTTGAATTGAGATAATGCGATGTGAATCGTCCACATAATAGTTGCATCGCTGCAAGAGGCCCTTCCAATGCTTTTCCTCCATCGTTGAAAATGAGGGTTGCAATGCCAATAGCAATCTGAACAGTAACTAATCCGTGGTATTTATGCTTCGGGCAATATTGCCATATTGTACTGTTGAAGGATTCATTAGCATTTTGTGTGTAGCCATTGAGACATTTTTTCAAGAGATCAGGGTGGGACAAATCTCTGAAAACTGGTTTGATGACATCCATAATGGCAGAGGGCAGGTTGCTTTTGTGCTTATAGTCCTTGTTGCTGGCAGCAATAGCTTTTTTATATGGACACCAACTAACTTTACAGAGGTAGTGGACAGGCCTCTGGTCTGTGGAAAGCTTATGAAAATATATCGCCCAGATAGCTTCTCGCATACCTTTCAAGTCATTCTTATTAGCCCTAATTGCATTACCATAATATTTCTGGATACAATTTATTTGTGTGTCTGTAAGCCTTCCCTTTCCACCTATATGCTTTCCATCTGACAATTTTTTTCCAGCCATAGACGTCTTGATCTTGCGCAGACGAGTACCCATTCTCTTTTGCACGTGTCCGACGCATTCTATTTTTTCAACAGGAACATCACCATATGGCTTTGAATCACACACTGTCTTAAAACTCCTTGTGTCACCATCACCAATGAAGCTTGTATATCTCAGTTTATACTTTTCAACTGATCTAGAAAATAGTTCTACAGCAATTGTTGCCTCCATTGATCCCGATGAACCACTATGTGTGGCTGTACACTGTGACTTGTGATGTTGTTCCCATGCCTTGTAGCCCTCAGAATGTTTGTCTTGAGTGTTCCAGTAGTCACATGATTTGCATACTTTTGAGAGTAATCCAGTGTCAAGAACTTTTCCTGTGACACAGCCAATTAATGTTGTTACTCCTATTGTTGATGTATGTCCGCGTGTCATCCAGGTTCCATCAACAGATACATCTATATTGCGACAATCATCACCTGACTTGAACTCCCCTGCTAATTTGTACTCTGTTTCTGCTGCTTTCTTCATACTAGCAGCCTGTGAGAGAATAACAGCACTTTCTATAGTTTTATTTATTAATTTATAAGTACTCTTCTGGGCAGGTGGGGGAAGATTCATCATTCCACAAAAAGTCTGCAAGTCTGAAAGGCCACCTCCTGCACATCGCATAGCAAAAATGGCTCGTCTATTGATTAAATGTATCTGTAAACTGTTGCTTGTATTGACACGAATTTGAGGGTTAGAAGGAAAAGTGGTTTGTTGTTTGCACCTATTATTACTGCAAACAAATTTAAATTTACTGCCAAGCCCCTGTCTGCAATCTTCAGTTAGTCTGGTTTGACTGTGGCAAAATGCACAAACTAGCTGTGTTGAAATTTGGTTACACAAAATTGCAAGATCAATGATCCTATACCCTTCACTCACCATTTGAGAATGTTGATCATTGAATGCTTCATCAACATTTGTATTATGATCATCGTCATAATCTTCATTAATAACGTCATATAGGTCTTGTATCTTCATTGCTGACCGACTATTTGTGGGCGTGGCACTAAGAGTTTCAACTGCAGGAATATTTTGAGTGTGTGTAGATGAAGATGGTGGGCCTAGAGCCACAATGTCTTCGACAACATTGTCGACAACATGACGATGCGATTGTAATGTTATTCTTTTCCCACTACTAAACCTATTACCGTGAAACTTACGCTTTGTGGGTCGTTGATGATGTTTCTTATCACTTGACATTGTAAAAATTCACACTGATCAAAGAATATTTCACAAATTCGTAAATCAAATATAAATAACAACTTTTTATTGTAATGCAATGATGCCATATGCACTACATGGAAGTTGCCATTTTGTAAGTAAGTCACGTGATCAGTAGGGATAATTAATTGAGAGGGAAAAACAGGGAGGTTACAATTGTTAGTGCTCTGAAAACAAGGCGAAATTTATTTTTTTTTTCGCAAATCAGGCAGACCTTACTCTCTTTCAGTCTTCATAACTCTGAAACTAATGCGGCTATTCTAAAGCAGTTTTCAGAAACGTATAGAAAAATGAATGATCTTTAATTTGATACCATGTTTGTGTTTAAATTCACAAAATCATATTTTTTCAATTTCTCTGGTGATACTGCTGCCTTTACCTGAAATACTAGAGGACCGCAACAACCCTGGTGCATTATCATATTGTGATGTTTGGGGAATGTTTGGTTAAATCTTATTTTACGATAACTACAAGTAAGCAAGGGGTGATATGGTTGCTGTACAATGACACAAATATCACTGTACACTGAGACATCACTGTACACTGAGAGAGAAATCACTGTACACTGAGAGAGACATCACTGCACACTGAGAGAGACATCACGTGAGACATCACTGTACACTGAGAGAGACATCACTGTACACTGAGAGAGACATCACTGTACACTGAGAGAGACATCACTGTACACTGAGAGAGACATCACTGTACACTGAGACAGATATCACTGTACACTGAGACAGACATCAATGTACAATGAGACAAATTTCACTGTACACTGAGACAGACATCAATGTACAATGAGACAAATTTCACTGTACACTGAGACAGACATCACTGTACACTGAGACAGACATCAATGTACAATGAGACAGACATCACTGTACACTGAGACAGACATCACTGTACACTGAGATAGGCATCACTGTACACTGAGACAGACATCACTGTACACTGAGACAGACATCACTGTACACTGAGACAGACATCAATGTACAATGAGACAAATTTCACTGTACACTGAGACAGACACCACTGTACACTGATACATACATCACTGTACACTGAGACAGACATCTCTGTACACTTAGAAAGACATCCCTCCAAATCTGATCAAATGAATGCTAACATTTTGTGCAGGCAAACATTGTAACGTAAAATAAACTAAAACTTCTCATTGTTCCAAAAGTATTTTCATTTGTTCTGTGTTCTATTTCATTTGTTCTATGTTCTATTCCTTATAAACACAACATATCAGGATACATATTTGTGTTTTTGGACAGGTTCTTGGAGAAATTCCCTCTCCATCTTACTCCTTCCCTCACATAATAATGTCCAGCACTTGCTCTACTCCCATGATATCACAGCTCATCAAGCCAAGATGACGTGAGCGCCATAAATCCAGGAATGGTGTACATTTCTAAAGATTAGATGTCATGTCAGGGACTGAGCAAGTTTTCATGGATAAATCAAGAAATGGATGCCGGGATGATATCGATTGTACGTCAATGCAGCGGGAATGTTAGCTAGTGGAACTCTATATTGAAAAATATCATTTCTTTGAATGTCGTTGCTGTTTTGTACATGATCGCATATGCTCTAAATCCATGTTCTCATCATCTCATCCATCCATCCATCCATACATCCAAAACACACCCACCCATCATTATCCTCCTCACAACCTTAAAATCATTAACACCGTAATTATGAAACCAAAAACCTACCAGGATCGTAGAAGTGTCATTTTATAAACTTCTACGCAATAATCCCGTCCTTGTTCTCTGATATCAGTTCCTTAGAGAAGTGCATGGCTGGGTTGTTAGAGTTTTGGTATCACAACAGTGAAGTTGTGAACTCGTCTCCCAGCAAGAACTGAGTTTTCTTTTCAGATGGTAAATGATAAACTCACTGTACATGACCTGGCGACAGCAAGGGCATTCAGTCTTAATCCTATAAAGGCACCGAGATAAGAAGAGACATGATTGAATTGATTAGAGCAGTCATGCATACCCTACGAGAAGACGAGGAGGAAGTCGAAAGTGACAATGTACATATTCAGAGAACGGTAAAAATGGGAGTGACTAGAGGTGATGGGAGAAGGTGCTCCCTCTTCGGAAAGATCAGAAGAACGCGTAATCAGCAACTGCCTGGGACACAGATCTTATAAACTTTTCGATGGCTGAGGAACGGAAAGCACAGAATATATGGGAAAGCCCCCCAGTGCTGTGACGCTTGTTCCTAATCAAGAATCAAGAATGCGTATTATGTTTATTATCAATATAGTGTTGTTGTTTGTTATCAAGGAATAGCGAGAGATTATCTTGTACTTTAAATATGCAATGTATTCTTCCAAAGATTGATTTCATAACTAGCAGAATTCAACTCTCAGCGGTGTTCAATGTTTGAGAAGTCTTTTATAACAATGGGGCTACATTTCTTTAACTTTGTTCTTCACTTTTATAACTCATTTTTTTCATTTCCAAACTCTGTTCTTCATTTTTCCAAATCTGTTGTTTACTTCCGAAAAAACGCTATTTACTTCCTACACTCTTTTCTTCACTTCCCCCACACCGTTTTTCAATTCTCCGAACTCTGCTCTTCACTTCTGTAACTTTATTCATTATTTATGTAGCTCTATTCTTCACTTCTCTAACTATATTCTTTGTTTCTTTAACTCTATTCATCACTTTCCTACTGTTTTTTTCTTATTTAACAATGGTAATCATTTATATGTTGATTAACTAAGGTAATCTTTTACATGGTGATTAACTAAGGTAATCTTTTACATGGTGATTAACTAAGGTAATCTTTTACATGTTGGTAAACTAAGGTAATCATTCGCATGATTAACTAAGGTAATAATTTGCATTTTGATTGACTAATGTAATCTTTTACATGTTGATTAACGAAGGTAATCATTTATACGATGATTAATTAAGGTAATCATTTACATATATAAATAACCAAATGGTCAGAGGGTGTCCTACAAAGTTGATGGTGCCGCAGTAACCTAATGAACAAATAGTCAAGCAAAATGAATTAAACAGGTTACTAAAACACTTTACTTGCCTATTAATAAAAATATATTTAAAAAAGTATATATAAAAAAAAATACAATAAAACTAAACAGGACAATTCTCCACGTATCGGCTCAAATTGAACCTTTTTCAAGAGACAAACAACAGAAAACCACAAAATAAGAAACAAAATAGATGACTAGATTTCATCGAGCGCAGGGATGGCAACGCATCTAGTAAAAGAGAAAATGCGTGCATTCATTATAAACAAACCGAAAGTGGGAAATTAGAGGCACTATAGATGTAGTTGGGATGTTTATAATGAGTGCAAGAATAATACAAGAAAAAGATAAGAAAAATATCCCTTTTGTCACTTTTATCAGACAGGCAGGTTTTAAGAATATAGTCACAACAGGCAAGACTGAAGAGAACAGAGACAGATGGGGACGTGAGAAAATATTCGTGTGACAACCTAGCAAGGCATGGAAACAACGATCCTGATAACAATACTGTGAACAGAGAACCATGGTCACCTACGCCAACCAGAATGGCATATGATAATGATAGATGAGTAATGATGAGGTTGTGTGGTGGTGAGGAGAGTGGGTTTTGGGGAAGGAAGGATACAAGAAGAATCATCATTTGAAAACGCATGGAATGAATGTGAAACCAAATATAGACATAAACATATATATAAAACCAAACCTAAACATACATAGAAATGTATACACACACCAAGAGTTAAGAAATAAATATATAACAAAATGGACACAGATGTGTGATGACCCACACAAAATGCACAGGCATGTAAATGTATCCACACATAGGAAAGGGCTCACACCAGAATAGGCATACATATTGACAGAATGGAGATACGTGCATTAACATAAACAAGCGCTCATATATTCATATATATATACACACACATAAATATGAACATGCATCCACATAAACACTTTCTCACATAAATAAAAACAATAACATGAACATTCGTACACATAGAAACATATACATATATTAATGTAAATATAAACGTTCGTTCACATAACGATAATGCTATAACAACTGCATATGTACACATACAAATGTGTGGCCCAAAGTAATTGTGTGGATACATAGAACCATGTAAAACAAAATGCATATACAAATAACTATACATGTGTGGGCACCCATCATATGTAAGCGTTGTGATATGAAGTATATTGGTGAGACTGGTAGACGTTTAGCTGATAGATTCGCCGAACATTTGAGAGATATCACGAATCATCGTGACTCCCGAGTGGCTAATCATTTTAACAGACCGTCACATCATGGTAGCTCTGATGTCTCTGTAACCGGTTTGTTTCGTTGTTATACCCGTGACCGGCAACGTCAGTACTTGGAATATCGTCTCATTTGTCATATGGGAGTCTTGCAACCAATCGGAATGAACATTAATCACCGTTTTGTTTGAGTTACCCACCGTTTCTGTATTACCTCTACTCCCGTATTGCACTGATTGTTGTAATTATTTGTCTTTGTACACTTTCGTGAGTAATTATTTTTGTGTTTGCCGTACTTCTATATAATTCCTTTATGTCTTCTTTCGTTTGTGTATGGCATTATGTGATTATTTTGTACTCTGCCATTTTGTTATTGTTAAATCATTTACATATTTAGATTTTGATTTCCTCGTTGTTATTGCAGTTGTCTCTTCGATGGGTGCCCACACATGTATAGTTATTTGTATATGCATTTTGTTTTACATGGTTCTATGTATCCACACAATTACTTTGGGCCACACATTTGTATGTATACATATGCATTTGTTATAGCATTATCTTTATGTGAACGAACGTTTATATTTACATTAATATATGTATATGTTTCTATGTGTACGAATGTTCATGTTATTGTTTTTATTTATGTGAGAAAGTGTTTATGTGGATGCATGTTCATATTTATGTATATGTGAGCGCTTGTTTATGTTAATGCACGTATCTCCATTCTGTGTCAATATGTATGCCTATTCTGGTGTGAGCCGTTTCCTATGTGTGGATACATTTACATGTCTGTGCATTTTGTGTGGGTATCCTTCACACATCTGTGTCCATTTTGTTATATATTTATTTCTTAACTCTTGGTGTGTGTATACATTTCTATGTATGTTTAGGTTTGGTTTTATATATATGTTTATGTCTATATTTGGTTTCACATTCATTCCATGCGTTTTCAAATGATGATTCTTCTTGTATCCTTCCTTCCCCAAAACCCACTCACCCCACCACCACACAACCTCATCATTACTCATCTATCATTATCATATGCCATTCTGGTTGGCGTAGGTGACCATGGTTCTCTGTTCACAGTATTGTTATCAGGATCGTTGTTTCCATGCCTTGCTAGGTTGTCACACGAATATTTTCTCACGTCCCCATCTGTCTCTGTTCCCTTCAGTCTTGCCTGTTGTGACTATGTTCTTAAAACCTGCCTGTCTGATAAAGTGACAAAAGGGGTATTTTTCTTATCTTTTTCTTTTATTATTCTTGCACTCATTATAAACATCCCAACTACATCTATAGTGCCTCTAATTTCCCACTTTCGGTTTGTTTATAATGAATGCACTCATTTTCTCTTTTACTAGCGTTGCCATCCCTGCGCTATGGAGGCGGGGCTTGATGAAATCTAGTCATCTATTTTATTTTTTATTTTGTTGTTTTCTGTTGTTTGTCTTTTGAAAAAGGTTCAATTTGAGCCGATACGTGGAGAATTGTCCTGTTTAGTTTTTATTGTATGTTTTTTATAATCATTTACATGTTGATTAAGTAAGGTAATCATTTATATGCTGATTAACTAAAAACCTTTGCCCAGCTCTGCGGCGAAGTGGTACAGAGCGCGCCCGTGACGGTCAACGTACCGAGTTCGATCCCCGCCACAGGTAATTGTGCATCTGAACCGTTCAGAAAGTAATGTCATACTACTGAACGTATTTATATTGCCTAGAAAATCACGACCGCCAACAAATGATTGGTTGATAGCTAAGTCTTGTAAAGGATATGCTAATAATTTTTATGTGTGTGTGTGCTCAGCATGCAGAGTTATAGATATGCGCTTCCGATCCATTGCCAAGCGAGCTTTCCTGTCACAGATGCCCATATGTTAGAGATTAATGGATGTCAATACGCCCATAGCTGAATCGTGGTCTCTGGTATAGCTGTGTATCTAGTTATGCATTCTCCACCATCCTTGGGTTTTTTATATTATGCAGGGTGAAAACATGATGGCATGAATATAGGCTCTCCCAGGGAATAGTCACGTTATGTACAGAGTTGTTGTTCGCTAGACCCCACATGGCCTGTTCATAGCCTGGGAACCATCTACACGTGGAAACTATGATCATGGAGAGCCGGGGCACCTTCTACGCGTTGTGAGTGATGATCATAGGCGAGTCTGGGCAACGTCTATATGTTTGAAGCGATGATCGTGGTGAGAACTGAAGGTCATCTAGATCCCTCTCGTTATACTCAAATGCTGGGTTCCCTGGATTTACTCCACAGAGATAAGAGTTAATGCACAGATTTATGTGGGACTGTCACAAAAGAATAGCCTCAGTATAACGGCATATCACCTATTGAGAGTATACTACCGCATAATGGTTCGCCTGAATTGCCAATATTGCGAACTTTAGACCTAATGTTTTCCATCGTATACATTAGTTGTATTTTCTGTATAACGGATGCCAAATATGTACCTGTAACATTTGTTTTCAGAATCCCGTCATCTTATCACTATTTTTGCTCTGTAACGTAATGTCTTCGCAAACTGATGAACATAAAATGGAGCGACTTCGTCACAAATAGTGATCTAAGAGACAAAACACACCAAGAGTATGTTTCAAACATCATAAGAAAACGAAGATGGAAATACCTTGGTCACGTTTTACGACTAGATGTAAACAGAATAAACCAACACTCCCTTATGTGGTCTCCTGAGGGTAAAAGAAAAAAAGGAAGGCCTAAACCATCCTTAAAAACACCATTTTTAAAGAAGGGCAATTAATAGGTTGTAAGACCATCCAGGAACTAAAGCTGCAGACAGCGGATCGCATCATATGGAGAACCAAAACCTCTGCAATATGTGTCGCTTGCGTCACGAAAGGAACAAACTAACTAACTGATGAACTATCAGACCGGAAAAAAATAATTTGAGACACAGTTACATGAATGTGGTCAGTAATATAAGCAAAGTACCAAGAATGTGAATGTGGTCAGTAATATAAGCAAAGTACCAAGAATGTGAATGTGGTCAGTAATATAAGCAAAGTACCAAGAATGTGAATGTTACTATTGAAAGTACTGTTTCGCTTTTGTGTTGCCGAAGCCGGAAAGGAGGAGAGGCAAATAATATTCAAACTGTTTACCTTTTAACATGTATTTCGTCACACTGTTTACCTTCTTACATGTATGTCGTAACGGTAGACTATGGAAATTAGGGAGGTGCTGTCACTCACACAGGTTCATGGTGACCAAGAAGCAATGCTGAAGTGTGTCAGCTCGAAAGGTGCAGATATGGCAGCACAAATGTAAATCATAATACAATATAATCCATTCTTCAGTCTGTATCCTACTTCCCTGCAGTAATTTGTGAACGAGAGCAGAAGAAGAAGATGCAGAATAGACTGTTTTTGTTCTAAATAGAAAGCAGCAATATCCTCTCATTAAACAATTTCTTATACAATTTTCTCTCAATTTTCGGTCAGTAGCTTACAACAATTTTCTCTCAGTAGAGTACATTAAATCTCTCTCAGTACATTACAACAATTTCCTCTCAATAGAATACAACAATTTTCTTTCTGTAGTACAACGAATCATGTATATAGTATAGCAATTTCCTGTCTGTAGTACAACAATTTCACCTCAGTAGAGTACCACTATTTCCTCTCAGTAGAGTACCACTATTTCCTCTCAGTAGAGTACCACTATTTCCTCTCAGTAGAGTACCACTATTTCCTCTCAGTAGAGTACCACTATTTCCTCTCAGTAGAGTACCACTATTGCCTCTCAGTAGAGTACCACTATTTCCTCTCAGTAGAGTACCACTATTTCCTCTCAGTAGAGTACCACTATTTCATCTCAGTAGAGTACCACTATTTCCTCTCAGTAGAGTACCCTTATTTCCTCTCAGTAGAGTACCACTATTTCCTCTCAGTAGAGTACCACTATTTCCTCTCAGTAGAGTACCACTATTTCCTCTCAGTAGAGTACCACTATTTCCTCTCAGTAGAGTACCACTATTTCCTCTCAGTAGAGTACCACTATTGCCTCTCAGTAGAGTACCACTATTTCCTCTCAGTAGAGTACCACTATTTCCTCTCAGTAGAGTACAACTATTTCCTCTCAGTAGAGTACCACTATTTTCTCTTAGTAGAGTACCACTATTTCCTCTCAGTAGAGTACAACTAATTCCTCTCAGTAGAGTACCACTATTTCCTCTCAGTAGAGTACCACTATTTCCTCTCAGTAGAGTACCACTATTTCCTCTCAGTAGAGTACAACTATTTCCTCTCAGTAGAGTACAACTAATTCCTCTCAGTAGAGTACCACTATTTCCTCTCAGTAGAGTACCACTATTTCCTCTCAGTAGAGTACCACTATTTCCTCTCAGTAGGGTACAACAATTTCTACTCAGTAGAGTACAACAATTTCTTCTCAGTAGAGTACAACAATTTCTTCTCAGTAGAGTACAACAATTTCTTCTCAGTTGAGTACAACAATTTCTTCTCAGTATAAATAAGCTGAAAAAAGACTAATGATTGCTGGTGAATAATATTTCACATAGAAAACTGAAATATTTCAGACATATAAAAAGAAACAATGACATGGAAAGGCGTATATTAGCGGGCAGAATTCTGGGAAGTAGAAGTAGTAGACATAGAATAAGGACAGATGCCATTAAAGACTGTATGAACAAATCATTGGAGGAGGCAGGCAGATTGGCACAGTATAGAGTCGGGTTCAGGATATCAACTGCAAAGACAACTTTCTGGAAATAATATGTCACGTGATGATGATGATAACATATTGATAAAGCTAAAACATATTGATAAAGCTAGAACATATTGATAAAGCTAAAACATATTGATAAAGCTAAAAGATAGGTGCCAACTCCAGCACAAAATCTTAATCGCCTCGTACGTCATGTGTGGTAAGTAACAGTTCTGCTATTCTTAGCTCCCCTTTCGGGAACTGACAAAACATGAAGAAAATTAAAGTTATTTGAAATTGTCTTAGAAAACTATTCGCTATGTGCTGGAAAAACTCCAGTCAAACAAGCATATGCGATATGACACGAATATACACATATTTCTACAATAATTGATAACACGAAATATTCGCAAATATTTACAATAATTTATGACACAAACTATTCACATATAACTACAATGAACCAACATCTAACGAGGTTGCAATGGGTTTCATCAACGAAGATGGAGAACCACCGATTGACTGCGACATCCGCATTTACCCATTGAATCCAGAGCATCCTACAAAGCAGTTCATTAATATCAATATACTTAGCTCTTATAGGGGTTCAATGTCATACTCGATGTTGCACCCATACGGTTAACAGGGTTGGCAAGTTAATTGGCAATGTGAGGCAATTCAAGGTAAGCAAGCCAATAAATTCCAACGGATCGAATGAATCTAGTATACATATACATATACATATATATTAAATAATATATATTAATACACTTATGCATGCATGGAGGCAGGCTACCAGCCAAGCAGGCTGGTATTTGAAATCTAATCTTTATTTCTTTTTTAGTGATTCCATTATTGCTCGTACAAGATTCAAATATTTAAAGGTATCAACTTCTAGTTTATGTTCATTTACCCAGATGTTAACATGGGCCGCTGGATCAGCAACCCAGATATTAACATGGACCGCTGGATCAGCAACCCAGATGTTAACATGGACCGCTGGATCCGCAACCCAGATGTTTAGGTGTCATGTGTGCCATTTTTATTTCTTTTCTCTTTATTTCCGTACCAAAAATTGTACAAGTGTTCTCAAGTTACACACATGCGCACACCCTCTCGTATACGCGAGTATGTTCACACACACACACATACACATATGCAGTGCTTTAAATAAATATGAAACAATAAAATATAAACTTAGGAGAGAATATGCAACTGCGAAAATACAAATGAACATATTCAAGGGACGTAACTCACAGAATGTTATATTTTTCAAAGACATCACAGATTATGTACCCTTGTAAGATTTACTTCCATTTAGAATCAGTAAATGTAAACCAAATATATAAATATATAATACACCATTAAGAATCAGTAAATGTAAACCAAATATATAAAAATAATACTTCTTAGAATCATCATGAAGAGAGTGAGGAACAAGGAAAAACAGAAATAAGTCCAGAACAATGTGGTTTCGTAGAAGACAAACGTGCAAACAATGCTATATATATTTTGAGGATACTAATAGAGAGATCTATAGAGGTAAAAATAGTTCTGTAACTCTGTTTTATAAACTAAACAAAGGTATTTGATAAAGTTAAACATAGTGAAGTTATACACATGCTAGAGAATTTGAACATCGACAGTAAGGATTTAAGAATCACCAAGAACATACCGGCAGGAATAAGAGTAGGAAAACAATTTGCCCCTTTTCAACAAATAAAGCAAGGAGTTAAACAGGAATGTGTACTTTAACCATACCTGTTCTCATTATACAGTGAAAACATAATGCATGCAATAATTAATATTTCAGAAATATCAGTGGGAGGACATAACATAAATAATTTGAGATACGCGGATAACAGTGTTCTGATTGTTAAAAGAGATGAAGACCTTCAGGATTAAATTAATGTAGTGATCACAGAAAGTAAAGAGAAAGGCCTCTTCCTTAATATCAAGAAATCAGAAGTAATGGTTGTTTCAAAGAAACAAAATAACACACATTGCACGATCCAGGAGAATGATATAATATTAAAACAGGTCCACCAATTCAAATATTTAGGTACAACGATTACAGCAGATGGAAGAAGTTTAATAAATATAGGAAGAAGATTAGGGCAGGCAAAAACAACATTCAGAAAAATGAAAAATATATTGTGTAATATGACCTTGTCATTAGAGGTGATGAAGAGAGATCTGCAGTGCTATATAGCTCCTATACTAACATATGGATGCGAGTCTTGGAGAATAAATAGGAAAGTGGGAAATTAGAGGCAATAGAGATGTTGTTCTACAGAAGAATGCCGAGAATACCATAGAATGCCAGAAAACTAATGTGGAACTGTTGAAAGAGTCAAATGTGAAACGGACCTTAATTAATAATATAAGAAAAATACAACCTTCATTTTGTGGCCACTTCGTGAGACAGGAAGGTTTGGAGAACATAGTCACAACAGGCAAGATCGAAGGAAACAAAGACAGAGGGCGTCAACGTGAGAAACTATTAGACAGTTTGACAACCAGGCACGGCAAGTAATCAACACTGATGTTGATATATAATACTGGAGACAGAGAGCTGTGGAGAGTCATGATTGCCAACGCCAGCCGTTATGGTACCTGATGAGGATGAAATATATAGCACTATCAATGCAGACCCGAATTCAGGTGTTGAGATGTTATATCGAACCAATTTTTTTTATGGATGTAAAGCATGGATTGTAAACAAAATCATTCAAAGCGACCTGGAGGCTACATAGATTTGGTTTCTGAGAAGAATGATGAAAATACAATGGACATCTAAGAAAACTAATGCAGAGGTTCTCATTAATGCTGGTGTAAAAAGAACAATTATATCAAACATTAATGGCAGACAGTAAAGATTTCTATGGCATGTGCTGAGAAGAACACAGCTTGAACATTTAATAAACACTGGACAGATCAAGGGGAGAAGAGATAGGGAACGACAAAGAGAAAAGTTGCTAGATGTACTAGTATTATAGCACGGGAGAAGTTTACCAACTGAGCTTATTAACAAAACAGGAGACATATAATTGTGGAGCAAGATGATCGCCTACGCCATTCAGCATGGCACTTGATTGATTGATTGAAATGTCTACCAACAGACAGCATGCAACAGACGGCCATGGCACATCACGGCTATAAAGCGAAAGGAAGACTACGTAAAAGATGGATCACATATATTAAAGAGGCTATGGTAACAAGCTTATAATCAGCACACCAGATGGCCATCTCTAGATATCTCGTTACCCATGACGCCGTACGGTAAACAAGGGCCGCATCGTATGGACAGATAGAGAGAAATTTCAATCTTAAATCTCCGAAACTAGTTATTGGTTCATTCTGCTGAGGCAGGTTACATTCAAGAATGCTACATTAACGCTAATGTATCCAGGATTGTAACAACGCTCAAAAATAGTCGAAAAGCTATATCCACACTCACAGGATATTTTCAAGTATGTATTATAATGTATTATCTGTTTCAGTGAGGTACAGTGCGCTTCTGTGACGGCCAAGGTACCGGGTTCGAATCTCACAAAAGAAAGTTTTCATCCAGAGTGTGCGAAAGCATTGGTAAAATATTGAACTGCCAGAAAATAATTACAGCAAAATAGGATTGGTTTCTACATGATGTAAAGAATATGAAAACAATTTTATTATTCACTGTGGCAAAATAAGAAGTCACCAACTGAACTTACTAACAACACACGAGACAGAGAGTTGTGGAGAAGCATGATCGTCTACGCCACTCTGCATGCCACTTGATTGATTGATATTTGAATATAGATCATTGATTATTTTATACAGAGTGTGATACGTTTAGTCTGACCATCGACACAATAAACATGGAGGTATATTTTCAACCCGCTGCCAGAGAACAGTCGCATGATGCGATCTTCAAGTTTGGTAATAGTTGTTACCTCTCAATTTATTCACCTGTCTAGTTAGCACTATCTTCACGGCAGAAGTTATTGATATGACATCACCAGCAGAATCTCTACAACTGTTGCACTTTGTAGTAAATAACTGAATCAAGTAAAACTTTTACTATAAAATCCTAGCTAACAATGTACAACAATAAATAACTAACAATAAAACAAAGAACAATGACAATTTTATACGTTACGGTCCAACAGGGACCTTTCTCAAGAAACATATAACAATTTAAAAAAAATACAAAACCATACAAAACACAAAGCCTGTGCGAAAATGTGTGGGATTGGAATGTCATCAGCTTCTTTAAAGCAAAGTTTTCTATCACAACGTGTTTACTACTCTGCAATACACCTGTCAGACAGGTCCTGTGTACAGGTAGAGTGGTTAATTACTTCCACACATGATGTAAACGTAGACTTCCTACAGTGAAAGGTTATGATAAAAATACCAGATAACTGAAATCAGTACTAGTGTCAATATCCCAAGCATTTATATAATAGTGAATGATGCCCAATTGAGATACCAAAAAAGCCGGGCGTATGTAACGTTGTCTCACAATCATGTTTTTATTTATGAATGCACGATTTGTTTCAGAAGGTGAACACTCCATGCGTCAGTGTCCCAGGGTTACAAGTTCCGACCAGTGAGTACATCGCACACTATCATTCAATCACTGTCTTATCATGTCTCTGTCAGATTTGTTGATTAATTCCTAGTAATGACATTTCTGGCATTCCCCGTCATCAAAGATGCAGTAACACGAAGTGCCTAGGTTCGATTTCCGCTGATCTGTATCTCTTGGACATGAGATACACAACTGAGAAATGGAAATAAGATGTGACAATGATGTTTTCACAGCTGACACGTTATCAGCCTATCCGTCAACTTGCACAGCTGACATGTTATCAGCATATCAGCCAACTTTAACAGCCGGCATGTTATCAGCTTATCCGCCAACTTTCACAGCCGGCATGTTATCAGCTTATCCGCCAACTTTCACAGCTGGCATGTTATCAGCTTATCCGCCAACTTTCACAGCCGGCATGTTATCAGCTTATCCGCCAACTTTCACAGCCGGCATGTTATCAGCTTATCCGCCAACTTTCACAGCTGGCATGTTATCAGCTTATCCGCCAACTTTCACAGCCGGCATGTTATCAGCTTATCCGCCAACTTTCACAGCCGGCATGTTATCAGCTTATCCGCCAACTTTCACAGCCGGCATGTTATCAGCTTATCCGCCAACTTTCACAGCTGGCATGTTATCAGCTTATCCGCCAACTTTCACAGCCGGCATGTTATCAGCTTATCCGCCAACTTTACAGCTGGCATGTTATCAGCTTATCCGCCAACTTTCACAGCTGGCATGTTATCAGCTTATCCGCCAACTTTCACAGCTGGCATGTTATCAGCTTATCCGCCAACTTTCACAGCCGGCATGTTATCAGCTTATCCGCCAACTTTCACAGGTGACATGACATAATTATACGACAAGACAACATGTCTAGAAAAGAGACAGTGGTCCTATTCTTTGCACCCTGAACTAGAAGAACATGATCCAGTTGTCCCACACGCGACTATAAATGTATAGATGAATTAACTATAAATATATAGATGATTGAACTATAAATGTATAGATGACTGAACTATAAATATATAGATGACTGAACTATAAATGTATAGATGACTGAACTATAAATATATAGATGACTGAACTATAAATGTATAGATTACTGAACTATAAATGTATAGATTACTGAACTATAAATGTATAGATAACTGAACTATAAATGTATAGATGACTGAACTATAAATGTATAGATGACTGAAATATAAATGTATATATTATTATAGGCGACTGAACTAGAAATTAGTCTTAAATGGGTTATATGTCGTATTATAAAATGCTACATCCATTCTATATTAATGTATGGCTTAGAAACATGGACACTAAACAAACAATTAGATGACGACAGCCCGTGTTTTGCCGGGACCCGAAAGGGGAGCAAAGAATTGCAACACTGTTTACCTTCCATGCATGTCGTAAAAGGCGACTAAGGAGGTTATGGGATGGAGTTGGCTGTCCCATCCCATATATGGTCAGTGACCCAAAGCCATGCTGAAGTCGGATGTGTCAGGCCGAAAGGCGCTGATATCGCAGCAATGCTGTAAACCATGACACAACGCATTCCGTTCTCCAGACTACATCCAGCTAATCTGCCGGAGTTTGAGAATGAACGCAGAAGAAGAAGAAGAAGAAGAAGAAGACATCAGCGATATCTGTGAGATGTGAATATTTAGAAGAATAGGGAGAACATCAAGTAGAAACAAGAAAACAAAGAAGTTCTAACAAAACTTAATAGGAAGAACATTTATTAAGGGAAATAAAGATCTGGCAAATATAATATCATGGACCCATTAAAAGACATTGGACCTTGTTGAAGACATTACTTGAGGGTAAATTCGAAGATAGGCGAACAAGAGGTAGGTAGAAATACAAGAGTTATATCACAGGGTGGACAAGTTACAGCCTAGCAGATTGCACCACCAAAACAAAATACTGGGGATGTTGGAGGTATGTTGCAGCCAACATTCGATGCGAAGACGGCACTTAATGATGATGATGGAATATAGCTACGAGAAGAATGCTTTCAGAAGTTAATCGATAACTATAAATTATGCGTATATGCCTTAACAACGTGATGTATGCGTACAACATTACTGATAACTATAGACATTTTACTGTCTGGTTGGTCGAGTCAACTTGCACGCAATTTTCCCATGACATTGCGATACTGTCAGATAAGGTCAAGAGTTTAATAGCGATAGAGCTTTCGTGCTTTCAAAACTCATCCTTTGTTTCGCGGTTATGGTATTTGCAAGACCGTTGAATAAAAATACCTCTGTGCAGAACTAATTAGGACTTCAGGTGTTACGTTTTTTATTATTGTCGTGATTTCCGTTAGTCACTATTTATATAACTCTATTATATTATATATATACTTATATAACCCACATTTACTTCTAGAGGAAGATGGAAATCAAAAGACAGCTTGTTTATACTATCACTCTGATATCAATGTCAGACATGGACTCTAAACAGTCTGGCAGAGAAGGAAAATCGTCACATGTGAAATAAAGTGTCTAAGAAAAGCAGCAATGGTTGCTAAACTATATAAAATAAGAAATTAAGAACTTAGAAAAAGAGTAGACCTAGGTATAAATATCATGTACTGAACATATCGAAAGATAGCAAGTAAAATGATTCGGTCACCTTATGACAATGAAATCAAACCAAATAACAATAGCACAAAACAAAAGGATATTCGGACACACAGGCAAATGATGTCCACGAAAACGATGGATATAATTCATCAAGATAACCAGGAACAAACATGGGACTCAACATAACAAAGGTGAGACATCTGGTCTTGAATGAAAATTGAAACTCCCACCCCTAAGCTTAACGACAGTGATGATAATATAGGAGACAGATACGGTATAGAAGCAGAATTAATTAGGACCCCATGTGTTGCAATTTTGATTATTTTTGGGTGTTTGGTTGGTTACTATATATACACTTGTAGTCGTCTTGGTTAATTATAGCGACTCTAAATATGTAAATAGAGATAGGATCTTACAATTAAAGAGATTAGAATGGGGTCCTAATTAATTCTATCGTACGGTATTTACCGACAACGGTCAAGCAACTGGGGAACGACAATAGTCATTAGAATATTTATATCCTTGTAGTCGCCTGCGAAAAATAGCCAAGACCGACTTGGAAAATCCACAGAAATAATCAAAATCTTCTATTCTGGTCATGTTTATATTTTCTGTACATATGTCTTTACACATCTGAGCTGTCCTGGTTTCTTGCAAGCATCAGATATACCCGTCTACCATTTACCTCGCTTGATTGCTTCCATAATTGACATGTTTCAGAAAATTGTTGACTATCTTAAATCATGCTTCCTCTGCAACGTTTGTCATTAGCTTCTTTCCATTTTCTTCTCCAGAGCAAGTCCTATCTATACTAGCATCCATTACAAGAGTATCAAAAATGTAATTTATTTTCACACTTAAAATGAATATGTGTTGGGCGGTTTTTCGACCCAGAACACGGCAAGTGATGAAATTCGTGTAGTCTAATTCATTGTTTTGTTGATGAGATGTTCCTTTTTCGCATTCTTTGTGCTCACGTGCAATGCATCAAGCAAATAAATTCTGACTTGATTAAAAGGCGAAACAGCTGAAATTGGCAAACACTTTAATCAAGTTCAGGCAAACACGTTAATCAAGTTTAGACCAACATGTTAATCAAGTTCGGGCAAACACGTTAATCAAGTTTATTCAAACACGTTAATCAAGTTCAGGAGAGCAGAAAACAGTATGTGTATCTGTCTTTTATCGAAAGAAGACGTGGTGCTGTTTTTTTCCATGGCTTAACTGCCGTTACTAGAGCGATGGCAAGCTGATGGTATGATTGCCAGTAAAATGGCGACCAGATAAATTGCCAGACATTTCTGTTGTGACCAGTGCACTATAATAATGCTGTACAACAAACATTTCTGGTAATGAGTACTACGGATGACTACACCAGACGAAATCGGATATGTCGATCTAATGAGATGACGACACAACGCATCTCCATGCTCTTGACTACATACTTTAGGAAATATAGTCGGATAATAATCCTGCTACAACAGTGATCCAGCAAGTGTGAGAAAATGAACGTTAACAAATACATTTTTGTGATACATTCAATGAAGATAAAGCAACATTCCAACATGTAAATTTCAAGATAAACATGATATTTCCTTGGGAATGTACATGGAGTAGGTCCACAATGTGTTGTCGATTATTGACATATCTCAACAACTGTCATGAATTCGGAAACCACGTCCTCTACTTAATTATGCAAAAAATGGTTATTACTCCCCCTAATAACCGTTCAGCAGAAAAAAAGTACGAGAAATACTTGATGATTTCTTTGTCATTTAAAAAAAAATACATTTTAAATTCAAACAGTTTCATTGATGTATATAAACAATTTTGTTGACGTCAACCTTTATCAAATCGACCGACCTCTTCCATTTGACAACAACTTGATTCTTGATTAGGAACAAGCACCACATCACTGGTAGCATTCCCATATATGCTCTGCTTGCCGTTCCGCCAGCCATCTAAAAGTATAATTGTATTATAAGTTCAATGTCCCAGTCAGTTGCTGATTACGCGTTCTTCTGATCTTTCCGAAGGAGCATTTGAAAATCAAGAATCAAAAATCAGATTTTTCGCAATTTATGGATAGCTTCTGGTGGTCAGGATAAAGACTTATGAGCTGGCCATTGTATCTTCTCCCTGAGAGAAAAATCTAATCAAACTCCAATTCATCTCCCCGAGCAGCTTAGCAAAAATCACTCTCTTCACATTCGAATATTTATTCCATACAATCACACGAATTGATCTCAAATTCATCGTCCAATCAAATTAAGCTTACATTCAAACACGTGTCCACTTAACAGACTCACGAGCATCGTATTCTGTTCATGGAGTTATTGAAATATTATTTATGTGCAAGCAGGCATATTTTTCTCCAACATAAATATAAGTGCATACAGTTCATCCATTCGTTGATCAAAAAAACGATTGTGTTCACTCTCTTGATCATCAAATGAGGACAAATCGTTGCTCTAAATATAATTATTACTAATCCAGTCATTTATAGATCAAAATGCTCTCGGTTAATCACATAATTCTCAAACAAGAACAAAATGTAGTGAACTAAATGTAATAAGTGTTCATAAGGTCTGGGACACATTGAAAGTGGTACTATTTGATGATGTGGAGTACAGATTACGAGCTAGTTAATTTTTCCAATTCTTGTTTACATTCCATGTCGCTCTCCTTTTTAGAATGTTGTAAAAAAGAAAACCTGCAGTAAAACTGTCTACCACGCGGTAAATAAAAACTTGTAGAATAATAATAAAAAAAAGGTTTTGTTGTAAATGTTGCACAAATAGGTATCAGTTTTACAAATAGGTCTCAGTTGTACAAACATGTATCATTTGTACAAATAGGTATCATTTGTACAAATATGTATCAGCTGTAAAAATAGGTATCAGCTGTACACATAGGTATCAGCTGTACACATAGGTATCAGTTGTACACATAGGTATCAGCTGTACACATAGGTATCAGTTGTACAAATATGCATCAGGTGTACAAATATGCATCAGTTGTACAAATATGCATCAGTTGTACAAATATGCATCAGTTGTACAAATAGGTATAAGTTGTAAAAATAGGTATCAGTTGTACAAATATAGATCAGTTGTACAAATATAGATCAGTTGTACAAATAGATATCAGTTGTACAAATAGGTATCAGTTGTACAAATAGGACGAATACATGGGCTCAATGATTTTACCACCATGCCTTTGTCCAGATGAGGACAAACAGAACAACTCCGGTTATATTAGACACATACTATATTACAGAAAAGCAGGTAAGTATATATATTACCATAGGAGAAACAGATCAAAGTATATTACAACATAAATAGAAGTTACTTATTGAGATATTTAAGTAGTTCATGAAAATGTAAATACAAGTATGAGATATAGAATTTACGATTCAAAGTCATTTTAGGTATGTTGATTATCATCTTCGCACACCGGATACGTCCATAGGTGCTCCGATCTCCACTTCAGTAAATCTCTCAGGGTATAACCACTGATTGCTCCGGTTCTTTGTTGGTTCACTACACTTTTTGAAACTATATATGAAAATGCAGATACAGATATGAGAAACATGATTCACAAGTCAAAGTCACATATGAAAATCAATTTCCTTACCAACGAAGTTCGAACAATATCTTATCCCATAAAACTATGATGTGAAAATGGGGTTGTCATTACTGGGTGGGTGGGAGTAGGTGGGGGTAAGACAGAAAAATGGGAAACTAAGTCTGAAAGACTGAGAAACTACGGGAACTAAGTCTACAAGACTGAAACTACGGAAACTAAGTCTCAAAGACTGAAACTACGGAACTAAGTCTACAAGACTGAAACTACGGGAACTAAGTCTGAAAGAATGAAACTACGGAACTAAGTCTAAAAGACAAACTACGGGAACTAAGTCTAAAAGACTGAAACTTAAGTGATTCGCATTTGTAAATGGGAACATTATTTTGATTAGCGTTTTATCTATTTACATACCTTAAAAAAAATAATAAGACATATACTTTCCATGTTCCTTCTATCATTTGTCCGAATAATGTTCCTTATACCAGCTATCCGTTTCATGTTCCGTGTATGATCTACACGTTTGATGTTCATTATATGCGCAATCAGTTTCATGTTTCTTATATACCACCATATCAAGTTATCTTTTTTTCTAGAGCGTTGTCTTCGTCGTGGATACTCTGAGCATCACACTGTGCCGGTCAAGCAGATCTGCATTTGCAAGAGATGTTCATACATTCTTCGATGTCGCTGGTCAATAGTCTTCTTGATGTTCCTCTTCTTCTCTTCTCTTTCCTTTCACTTTAACCTCCATAATATACATTTCGATACCATCATGTATCTGTATGTGTCTAAAATACTGTAGCTTTCTTTCTATGGTGGTATTTATAAGCCATCCTTCGTGTAGTTTCAGTAATTTCTTTCTTTCTGTGGTGGTATTTAGACGCCATCCTTTATGTAGTTTCAGTAATTTCGTTCTTTCTGTGGTGGTATTTAGACGCCATCCTTTATGTAGTTTCAGTAATTTCTTTCTTTCAATGATGACATTTAGAAGACATCATTCATGTAGTTTCTGTAGTTTCAAAATTGCAATGTAATTCTTTTATTTCTTCTGTCCATGATATTAGTAGGATCTTCCTCTAGCACTTTATTTCAAATGAATTTATTATTGTGAATATTGTCTTATTTAATGTCCAAGTCTCGCATCCATATGTTGCCACTGGGAAAATACATGATCTTAAAAGGATTATTTTAGTGTCATTCTTACTGCTTTGACATAGCTTTTCATGTATGTTAATATGAGCTATCATTTTCATGTTCCTTATATGAATATATGAGCTATGAGTTTTATGTTCCATCTATTGCCTCTCGAAAATGGAGAATGAAATTCGTATTATAAAATGTATTTCCTGTCTTTTATCCGTCACTGCGTTTGATATTAGGTGTTGCAGGCTTTTTATATCAGGCGTTGCAGGCTTCTGATGTTAGGCGTTCCAGGCTTTTAGTTGATGATCAAGTAAAGAGAGCAATGTATGGTCACGAAACATGACACTGCAAACATATGATCAAGAGAGCATTGCGGGGTCAAGTAACATGACACTGTGAAAATATGAGAGAGCATTGTAGAATCACGTAACGTGATAGCGTAACTGCAATGTTAAAAATAAAATGGACATTCTCAAGCCCTTGATTATTAAGCTTCATTTTGGTTCGGACTATTTTAGAATTAAAATAGTAAAATATTATATGATTAAGTGAGGAGAGAACTGCATGATCAAGTGAAGAGAGCACTGTAGGATCAGGTGAAGAGAGAACTGCATGATCAAGTGAAGAGAGCACTGTAGGATCAGGTGAAGAGAGAACTGCATGATCAAGTGAAGAGAGCACTGTAGGATCAGGTGAAAAGAGAACTGCATGATCAAGTGAAGAGAGCACTGTAGGATCAGGTGAAAAGAGAACTGCATGATCAAGTGAAGAGAGCACTGTAGGATCAGGTGAAGAGAGAACTGCATGATCAAGTGAAGAGAGAACTGCATGATTAAGTGAAGAGAGAACTGTATGATGAAGTGAAGAGAGAATTGCATGAACAAGTGAAGAGAGAACTGCATGATTAAGTGAAGAGGGAACTGCATGATGAAGTGAAGAGAGAACTGCATGATTAAGTGAAGAGGGAACTGCATGATGAAGTGATAAGAGAACTGCATGATCAAGTGAAGAGAGAACTGAAATGTCGTGAAGAGATAACTGCATGATTAAGTGAAGACATAACTTAATGATTAAGTGAAGAGAGAACTGCATGATCAAGTGAAGACACTACTGCATGATCAAGTGAAGAGAGAACTGCATGATAAAGTGAAGAGAGAACTACATGATTAAGTGAAGAGAGAATTGCATGATCGTGAAGAGAGAACTGCATGATTAAAGTGAAGAGAGAACTGCATGATTAAAGTGAAGAGAGAACTACATGATCAAGTGAAGACAGAACTGCATGATCAAATAACGTGAGGCGGTTGTAGGATCAAGTAAAGTGAGAGCATTGCAGAGTCACGTAATGTGACACATCGAATGTAGGATCAGATAGTGTGACACAGCGAATGTAGGATCAGATAGTGTATACACAGCGAATATATATATATATATATATATACCGATGACATAGCTGACATATATAGAATTGTCGGTGTCATATGTCATGCCACATAATTCCGGAATATTCAGATAACCCAGCTCGGCGACGAAGCACTATACAGTGGCAGTAGAAGCATGTATTTGTTGTATTAACATTGTTTATATGGTGTATTAACATTGTGTACATGTTATATTAGTATGGAATATATGCGTGATATGTATATAGGATTGTAGCATATCCTATTATGGGTGTATCCATACCCATAATTGTTTTGTGCTGTAGTAATTCTCTAGGCAATAGAAATACGTTCAGTAGCTTGACTTTGTTTTCTGAACAGTCCGGATGTGCAATTTCCTGCGAGGGATTCAAACCCATAACCTTAGCTGCCGCAGATGCACACTGTACCACGTCAACACAGAGCCGGAGGTGTATCTGATATATGGTACATGCAGCAATAATATGCACATATTGTTTATTGTTTGCACTAATCTCGTTAATAACTATTTGGTATGTTGTTCTATTAATTATTTGAGGAAGGATGCGTATTTAACTAGATGAGACAGACTACGTGTAACTAGATGTGAAAGACTACGTGTAACTAGATGAGACAGACTACGTGTAACTAGATGAGACAGACTACGTGTAACTAGATGAGACATGATACATGTAACTAGATCAGACAGACTGTGTGTAAAAAGATGAGACAGACTACGTGTTACTCGATGAGATAGACTGTGTAACTAGATGTGGCAGACTACGTGTAACTAGATGTTACTGATTACGTGTAACTAGATGTTACTGACTACGTGTAACTAGATGTTACTGACTACTTGTAACTAGATGTTACTGAATACTTGTTACTAGATCAGATATACTGAGCGTAACTAGATGTGACAGACTACGTGTAACTACATGAGACATACTATTTGTAATTAGATGAGACAGATTACGTGTAACGAGATGTTACTGACTACGTGTAACTAGACGTTACTTAATATGTGTAACTAGATCAGACATACTGAGCGTAACTACATGAAACATACTACTTGTAATTAGCTGAGACAGATTACGTGTAACTAGATGTTACTGACTACGTATAACTAGATATTACTGACTACGTGTAACTAGATGTTACTGACTACGTGTAACTAGATGTTACTGACTACTTGTAACTAGATGTTACTGAATACTTGTTACTAGATCAGATATACTGAGCGTAACTAGATGTGACAGACTACGTGTAACTACATGAGACATACTATTTGTAATTAGATGAGACAGATTACGTATAACGAGATGTTACTGACTACGTGTAACTAGACGTTACTTAATATGTGTAACTAGATCAGACATACTGAGCGTAACTACATGAAACATACTACTTGTAATTAGCTGAGACAGATTACGTGTAACTAGATGTTACTGACTACGTGTAACTAGATATTACTGACTACGTGTAACTAGATGTTACTGACTACGTGTAACTAGATGTTACTGACTACCTGTAACTAGATGTTACTGACTACGTGTAACTAGATCAAACATACTGAGCGTAACTAGATGTGACAGACTACATGTAACTACATGAGACATACTATTTGTAATTAGATGAGACATATTACGTGTAACTAGATGTTACTGACTACGTGTAACTAGATGTTACTGACTACGTGTAACTAGATGTTATTGACTGCGTGTAACTAGATGTTACTGACTACGTGTAACTAGATGTTATTGACTGCGTGTAACTAGACGTTACTGACTACGTGTAACTAGATGTTACGGACTACTTGTAACTAAATGTTACTGACTACTTGTAACTAGATCAGACATACCTAGCGTAACTAGATGTTACTGACTACGTGTAACTAGATGTACTGACTACGTGTAACTAGATGTTGATGACTACGTGTAACTAGATGTTACTGACTACGTGTAACTAGATGTTACTGACTACGTGTAACTAGATGTTATTGACTACGTGTAACTAGATGAGACAGACTAAGTGTAATATATGTGATAGACTACGAAACGACGATATTAAAAGCGGATTAGGAGCAACATCTGAAATTAAAGATCTGAGAGGCAACAAATAAATTAGTCTGGTCGTCTTATGGGATTAAATCACTTACCGGTAATCTCTGGTCTGATGTAAGGGAAAACCGAGAAAAACGTGGAGACAAATAACATGTATTTGACACACACCACAGGCAGGATGAAAATATTGTAGACATGGTCGTCTACCTACAATAAAAGACCTACTGTGTAATTGGTAAGCAAGCCTTCTTGATGACTCATGTGACTATTCCCGTGATTATTAAGACTATACTGTGATTGACAGGAAGTGAAAGTCAAGGAAATTGTAAAAGTAGAAATGTTAGAAGGCTGGGTTTTTGTTCATTATTCAATATATAATTTGTAGATAGCAATGTTTAGAGATACACAGAGACAAATGTAAGGGAAATATCAGGTAATTTAATACAAGTATATACTCAAATAAGGAAAATTTGAGGGAATATAATACAATTATATACTCAAATAAGAATACAATATGCCCACAGAAGAAAAAACGGTTATAAGCTGATGTGTTCCTAATCTTTATTAACACGTCATAATAACAACTGAGACATTATACAGATGACGTGCCTACTAAAAAGATCCACTTCAGGACAACAATAGACACACAACAAACTTATAATAGAAACCGAGAAAAAGTTGGATAGACCACATACAAAAGATAGTTTCAAAAATATGGATTGAACGCAACAGCTGCGGTCTATGTCAAATTGCATTTTTTTTAAAGTAAGTCTCCTACCCTTAATCTTAGAGTTAATAATAGATAACACGGCAACATCACCAACTTGCGAGTATCATCGGCTTAAGTAGATTATAGATAACACCTTAACATCACCAACTTGCGAATATAATCGGCTTGAGTAGACAACATCATCCGCTTGAGTGTAGACAATATATAGTAGATAAGAAAGTATCGAAGTTAGTGAGGATACGAACATGATTTAACAGACTCCTCGTGCTAAACACGGATAAGCCGGACCGAACGACGCTGTAAAATCATCATGACGTGACATATTCTTTCCAGAAAGTGGTTTTTCTTATGGATTATCTGAACACTCCACAATTCTGGACGAGCTGACCTGACCTGCCGCATCTAGAGACATTTTAAACAATGGAATATATCATAGCACGGCACATGCTGTAGAATAGCAGCATGGAATTAATGAATAGAGAAACAAATACAAGGAAAAACTGCTCGACTTTTGCCTAGGCTCGAAATGCGAGCAAAGAATAGCAACACGGTTACCTGTCATGTAGGACATCAATCAAATCAATAGAACAAGTTGTTTAAGAACCAGACGACCTTATATAAAACGCATACCAGTTGTCATGCCTTAAATATTTAGTAACAACATTCCATCTCCAATGATAACGACTCACAAATTCACAATGAACTAGGAAAAACTCGCATTAAACTAGCAAAAACTCACACAATCTCTAGCGCGATTAATCATGTTCCTGGCGTTTAGCGTGGTGCCCTAAGGATCTTCTCGCACGATGACGTAAGTGTCCTGAGGGAAGATGACGTGGGTGCCTTGTTGCCCTCTTCGTTAGGTCAGCGCATACAGTAATATTTATCATGAGAGTTAATCTAACTGCTTGTGCTGATATATTTACTTTCAGAATATTGTCTTTGAAATTAAAACGTAATCTCTGTAAGTAAACCGTAATCTCTAAAAGTAAAACGTAATCTCTGAAAGTAAAACGCAATCTCTGTAAGTAAAACGTAATCTCTGAAAGTAAAACGTAATCTCTGTAAGTAAAACGTAATCTCTGAAAGTAAAACGCAATCTCTAAAAGTAAAACGTACTCTCTGAAAGTAAAACGTAATCTCTATAAGTAAACCGTAATCTCTAAAAGTAAAACGTTATCTCTGAAAGTAAAACGCAATCTCTGTAAGTAAAACGTAATCTCTGAAAGTAAAACGCAATCTCTAAAAGTAAAACGTACTCTCTGAAAGTAAAACGCAATCTCTGAAAGTAAAACGCAATCTCTGAAAGTAAAACGTAATCTCTGAAAGTAAAACGCAATCTCTGAAAGTAAAACGCAATCTCTGAAAGTAAAACGTTATCTCTGAAAGTAAAACGTAATCTCTGAAAGTAAAACGCAATCTCTGAAAGTAAAACGCAAATCTCTGAAAGTAAAACGCAATCTCTGAAAGTAAAACGTAATCTCTGAAAGTAAAACGTAATCTCTGAAAGTAAAACGTAATCTCTGAAAGTAAAACGCAATCTCTGAAAGTAAAACGCAATCTCTGAAAGTAAAACGTAATCTCTGAAAGTAAAACGTAATCTCTGAAAGTAAAACGTAATCTCTGAAAGTAAAACGCAATCTCTGAAAGTAAAACGCAATCTCTGAAAGTAAAACGCAATCTCTGTAAGTAAAACGCAACCTTTGAAATTAAAGCAAAATATCTGAAATTAAAGCGAAATATCTTAAATTAAAACACAAATCTTTGAAATTAAAACTCTTAGAAATGAAAACTCAGAACAGTGGGCATCGACGGAACAGGACTACGAGTATAATAAAAACAAGCGCCATGTTTGTGTTTATTTCCGTGAATTTCGTAGGTCGGCGTTGGCAGAGAGACAATACATATATATATATATATATATATATATATATAGAGAGAGAGAGAGAGAGAGAGATCAAAAAAATTGCCGGGGCCCGAAAGGGTAGCAAAGAATAGCTACACTGTTTACCTTCCACGTATGTCGTAAAAGGCGACTAAGGAGGTTATGGGATGGAGTTGGCTGTCCCATCCCATATAGGGTCAGTGACCCAACGCCATGCTGAAGTAGGATGTGTCAGGCCGAAAGACGCAGACATCGCAGCAATGCTTTAAACCATGACACAGCGCATTCAGTTCTCCGGACTGCATCTTGCTAATGTGCAGGAGTTTGAGAACGAACGCAGAAGAAGAAGAAGTAAAATCTTGGTAATAATTAAAAGAATCATGAAGGTACCACGGTTCACACAGATGACAACATTCTGAACAAAAATTCCTCAAAGCATGGAGCTAAATTGTTGCCGGTACATTCTGTAGTGAATAATACAGTGATAAAGTGACTATACAATGATATAATGAATACTACAGGGATAGAGTGAATGATACAGTGATAAAACAATTAATTCAGTGATGGAGTTACTATTAAAGTGACATATTAACTAATAACATGATATAGAGTTAATGATACATTGATAGAGTGAATGATACAGTGATAGAGTGAATGATACAGTGGTAGAGTGAATGATGTAGTGATAGAAAAACTAATACAGTGATAGAGTTAATGATACATTGATAGAGTGAATGATACGGTGATAGAGTGAATGATGTAGTGATAGAAAAACTAATACAGTGATAGAGTGAATGATACATTGATAGAGTGAATGATACAGTGATAGAAAAACTAATACAGCGATATAGTGAATGATACAGTGATATAGTGAATGATACAGTGATATAGTGAATGATACAGTGATAAAACAATTAATTCAGTGATAGAGTGACTAATAACATGATAAAGTGAATGATACAGTGATAAAGTGAATGATACAGTGGTAGAGTGAATGATACAGTGATAGAAAAACGAATACAGTGATAGAGTGAATGATACAGTGATATAGTGAATGATACAGTGATAAAACAATTAATTCAGTGATAGAGTTACTAATAACATGATAAAGTGAATGATACAGTGATAGAGTGAATGATACAGTGGTATAGTGAATGATACAATGATAGAGTGAATGATACAGTGATAGAGTGAATGATACAGTGGTAGAGTGAATGATACAATGATAGAGTGAATGATATAGTGGTAGAGTGAATGATGTAGTGATAGAACAACTATTTCAGTGATAGGGTGACTAATACACTGGTATAGTGACTAATAACGTGATATAGTGAGTGAATGATACAGTGATAAAATGAATTAAAAAGTGATAGAGTGAATGATGCAGTGATATAGTGACTGATAAAGTGATATAACATCTAATATAGAGATATAGTGAATGATACAGTGGTAGTGTGAATAATACAGTGATAAAATAACTAATTCATTGATAGAATGACTAATACAGAGATATAGTGACTGAGGCAGTGTTGGAGTGAATGATACAGTGACATAATGAATGATACTGAGTGTGATACAGTTATAGAGTGTGATACAGTTATACATTGACAAAGTGACTAATACAGTGCTTGAGTGAATGACACTGTGATAAAGTATTTAATACAGTGATATAGTGAATGGTAGAGTGACTAACACATTTATAGAATGAATGATACAGTGGCGAGAATGAACCGAGCTGGTATGTGTGTAAGTTATAGATTTGCAACAAAGTGATGAAGACGTCGCTGAATGGGGACCTGTAAAAGTTTGACAGCTGCTGACAGGGGTGGGAGTGGTATTGGCAAAACATGATGTCATCAATACAGTCTGTATACTTTAATGAAATTTGACTTTTGTACTAAATTCTAAAATTCTAAAAACATGATGAGTATGTCGCACTCTTTCTGATAAACAATTCCAGGGGGTGCGTGATGTAAAGTAATAATTGACATTATTAAGTACGTGGGGGGAGGGGGAGAGCTTTAATTCTTTACAAATTGTTGAGAGGGGAGAGGAGGGGTTCAAAAATTGATTGCTCCAGAAATGTTGATATTTACGCACGATCTTCAAAATTCAGTTCCAGTACTTATTCAGATAATGATAAAAATGAGAGTTATCAGAAGAGATGACGGAAAGAGTATTATCTATCTATCGTCATTTTTACTTGTGCTGTTAAGTGTCGGGGGGGGGGGGGGGGGGTTTGGAGTTGTCTTTCTGTAGTCATTTGGGTTGCATTGGTCATGGTCACCCCATGCCTTTACGATTTCTTTGATTATCTCCACACATCCAGTTCTTGACCTTCCTCGTGCTGTCTAGAAAGATCTTCTGCTGTTGTAAGCACACGGGCCATTATGTTGTCTATTACTTGACCAAACCACCTGGTTTGCTATCTTTCCATGTAGTTTCGTTGTAGTCGACTTGAGATAGTCTTTATTTAATGCCTGATTTCCTTCTTTCTCCGTCGATCCCTTCTCGTGACATTTTTCTCACACATCTCATTTAATATACCGTGATATTTTTCCCTAGTTTTTTTGTCATGTTTGACAAAACAGACAAATACATAGTTGGTATACAAATACTGTTTATCAATTTTTGTTTTGTAGCCATGCATATTGATTGGTGTTTGAGTATTGACCACAGCTGGGGAGTCACAATATTGGCTTTTTGACATCTTTTTTCTATCTCTATTTAGGTATGCCATCCTTGGTGAAGACATTTTGTAGAAAGTGTATGTTTTCTGAACAAATAGAAGTTATCAGAGGATAGGAAAGTAAGTGTATGTTTTCTGTAAAATCTGAAGAACCCATAACCAACAACAGACTTGGTCACTAATGCTCTTAATTGTGTCTGGAAGCTGCGAAATTATATAATATGGGTGGTACAATCGTCAATAATCATACCGATGTGTTGTAAGGACGGAGTACATATGAGGAAACCATGGTACAGGGAAGTCAATCCTTTACGTCTATCGATCTTTCAACCGTTCAAATACTATTTAATTGGTTTGATGATCATGTGACGTTGTGCTGATTCAAAAACAATATTCAATAATCATACCTACATCTTTCTCTTACAGTCTCTATCAGGTGTTTCTTATATTAGTGTCCAGTTTACAAAATCAAGTCCGAGATAAAATCACACAGCGAAATCACATTTCTAAATCTTTCTCTTACATTTCCTATTACATATTCTCTATACGAGTGTCCCGTTTTCTCAACCTAGTCCCGGATCAATTCTCACAAAGATATCAACTTTCAAAAGCTTTCCTGTCGTGTTCAGATTTTCTATCGTCATTTCTTGAAAGCTATTATTGTTAGAATGTCTACATGCTGATTATATCGTCCTCTCGGCAACCTCGACTACATTGATGATAGTTTTTATGTTATCCAACCAACAGTGGTCTTTAACTCTGAGCTCATCTTCAAGTCACGTCCCCAACAGTGGTCTTTAACTCTGAGCTCACCTTCAAGTCACGTCCGTCTGAAATCGAAATCTTTATACAAAATGCACGTACGTTCTCCTCCCCCTTCCGCACCACAAATTATACTCCAACACGTAGTTTCACAAATAGTCTATCAGACGATGTTTAGATGGGTATTTCCTATAAAGCTTTCTAGATACTTGAGTGGTGATTATCTTTCCACCACAGCCATCGCATCCCAAATACCACCCCCCCCCACCCACACACACTCCACTACTAACATAATAATACAAGCTCAGTATTGTGTTTCCTGCAGGCATCACAGAAGTTAAGAAGGACTATTCCTATTATAATTAACTAACAGGAGACTATGTGGAATGCAGGCGGAGAGAAAAGTAGAAATCCCCCCAAAAACTACGCAGAACAAGAAACAGCGAACGTTCTTCTTCTTCTTCTTCTGCGTTCGCTCTCATGTAACCATAACGAATATATCGTGTGATTTCCGCCGGGAGCGTGAAGTACAACTGTACTGTGCAGACAGAGAATTATGTTATTTGCACCTCGGTTGGCCACTTGTGGTCAGACGTCTGAGACCCAGCACATCCGTTTTCGTCATGCCTTTAATTCGGGTAGGCTTCGCTAGTCCGTGAGAGCCTGTCTATCTGTCGCCGTGCACGTTGGTGTGTAGTGACTCTTCGCCGAGACGATTGTCGTTCACGTCTTTCTCGCACGAGGCGTCCCACCGTCTATGAGCTCACCTCGTGCAATTGGACGTACTGTGCCTGTGCCATCCGGTACTGAGCCGTACCTCATCCACGAGCATGGTTCGGTATGAGTTAGAAGAGTTGGACTCTTGCTCGTTCGCACTACTACCCGAGGTCTCATTTACAGACATCGTGAAACCCTCTCCCAAGTTCGAGTCTCACACCACGTGTTTGAGAGCAAGGCGTTCTCGAGCTGAGCGACCTTGTCCCAATAGCGCCTGAGCCCATCAGGTACTGAACCCTTTCTATCTGCAAGTATATTTCCGTTATAGGAACTCTTGACAGTAGAGCTGAGCTAGGACTGCCATCGATGTCCCATTTTTGCCTGAGCCCATAGGGTACGGATCCCTTTCTCTTCGCGAGCATGTTTCCGGTATAAGAAGGCTCAACATTAGAGTTGGGTCAGGACTTCTTGCTTTTCTGAACGCCCATGATTGGGTCTGAGTCTCTGCCTATAAGGATCACAGGTAACTAAAAGCTTGTCTCGAGCTAACAGAGCTTGTAGTTCCCCTTTCCTATGAACATTTCACTTTCTATTTGCAGTTCGCGCTGCCCTCTGGCGCTGTTCTGCACTTTCATTGTATCATTGTACTCATTATGAAATTTATTTGTCTCTCGCCATGCATCTTCCTTTACTTGCTTTTTACATTGACCGCCCCTCCAAAGTTCGGACAGGACTGACTAGCGTCACTGTTTGTCGAGAGTGCCGCTGCATGTAGTGATGCTGGTGGTGTCGGAGATATTGTCTGTCTTTTATGCAGTCAAATCTCTTTCCATCTTCTACCTCCACATTCTCCGGCACGATCCCCAAATGATTTAGCCAGAATCAGCACGAGCCGGTGTATTTATGTTGCCAGGGTGCACCGCGGGGAGGTACAATTGGTATCTTGGCTATCTGCTAACCCTGGGTCCGCCGAGAGCATTGCGTTCCCTTTGCACCCAAGCGAACGTTCAATATTGGCCAATAGCAAAGCAAAAGAACTTTAGCTTCTCACAACAAGATGTTAAACATGAAATGCAATGGCTTCTGCTTTGCGAGTCATCCATGGCACATAATAAACTAACTAACAGGACACTGTATGTGTACACTAGAAAAGATGTGCGACCATCCACAGAAATCTATATGTACAAAAATCAAGCTACAGCATCACAATAACATTCAGTTGTCAGCAAGCATTGTCGAAATTTCATGTATGTCTTAATAACTTTCATTAGTGTAGCTAGAAAGTGCCCACCTGTGTTACTTAGCCAGCAGGGAAGCAAAAAAAGTGACACTATTTCCTGCCATACACGTCAAACGAGGCGACTAAACATGTCTTTGAAAGTTAAGTTAGCTGTCTCTTCTCATGGAACTTTAAGTGATCCACAAGCCGTGCTAAAGTCCGAAGTATCAGGCTGAAACGCGCATATATAACAGCAAAGCTTTAAAGCATAACGCGCTCTGTTTTCTTCAAACTACACCCTGCTACCCGCAGAAATTTGAGACTGAAGACAGACGGGAAACTAGAAAACATGTGTATCCTGCATATACCGAGTTCTGGTGCTGATATGACCGGGGGTCGCTTATCTTTTTCCCACTTTCAAGAGAAGTTGACACTGATATTACCGGGCGTCACTCATCTTTTTCAACTTTTCTGGTGCTTTTCATTTGTTGCCAACACATTGTATACACATTGCGATCAACGATTGCCGATACAAAATTCATGAACAATAACAATACAAGAAACACAATACAAACATCAAAGATGCTCTCACACAAAACCGCAAAAATATATTGTCTATTGTTTTTCCCCAGGTGAATGATTGTTGATCGCATTAACACTTGCTGTTAAACGTAGGGCCAAGATCCTTCTACTGTCGTCATTGCATGTCCAAACTGTCCAAGGACATTTACAGATCGAATAGGGTTCATTAGCCATCTACAAACTCATAATCAAGGACATAACTAAAATTGAATTTTCAAAAGTGGATGTTATAAATGGTCATCATCACTTGTGACAGACGAACAGCAACAACAGGGGTGGGAGCTTAAGCTGTCATTCCAAGGCCAGATGTGTCGCCGTGGATTGTATTGCAAAAAATCAGCAATACAAAAATAGAAACACCAAACTTCAGAATAAAAATAAAACAAGCATCAAACAGCAACAACAAAGTCCAATAATAGTAAAAGAAATATTAACTTCTTCAACAAACATCCAATTGTAATTAATAAATACATCTAGTAAACTGACAAGGGATGGCAGTTGTATAAATTTTCCTTGCCGAAAAGGGAAGTTTCACATTTGACGGTAACCACCGAGTAAGATTCTTTTTCACTTAATTTTTACTATTGGATTATCGGCATAATATGAATCGTGTTGTTTTATGATGTCTCCAACATAGTACTCACGGAGACGGGTTATAGCCTTTATTATTGTATTAGTATATTTATTACCATTTCCACTTGAGTACTGTTGGAGTTGCTTGTCGTTGGTAGGATGTGGGATGGACTAGACATGGCCAAAAAAGTGTGTTTTTAAGTCTTCTTAGATTGTCTCCACCCATGTCGTTTTTTTGCCTTCCTCGTGTAAACCGATATTCTCATTATTATTATTAAAAATATCAGAAGAGAGGATTGACTTAAATGTATTCGGGTTTCAGTATATGCACCGTGCCCCTCGCAACAAAGCAGCAGGTCGCCTCTAATAGGATTACTCTTTCACAGCACGTAGCTTCTCATAATCCACTTTTTTAAACCATGGCGAGTCTGATTCGAACTCTAGATCTATTGAGTACAAGGCGAACAGTTCAACCACTATGCTACGGAGATACCTTTATTATTATTATCATTTATTATTACTTTTGGTATTTATTTTTGTTTATAATTATTTGTATGTTAGCTTTATTAATATTATTATTATTTCTATGTTATTATTATTATGATTTGTTTATTACTATTATCAATTATATATTTACTATTATTTTTTTATTATCAGTATTGCAATTTGTATTATAGCTGTTGGTTTATAATTTAATTGAAATGGTTCTCTCTACTCTTGGAATATATTTTGATGTTTACACTTCGCCGTAGCCAAGTCATGCATTGTGTTACCGAAACTCGAAAGAGAAGAAGAGAATAGTGACAAAGTGATCTTCATGTCTATCGGAAGAGTACACCAAAGTTAGATACTTCTAAATGTTTGTAATCTTTTAATAATTATATATCCGGGTACAATACGTTAATTCGCACCAGAAATAGACGGAATACCTGTGCATTAGCTGGTAACCTATAATTACTAATAAAATTGCTAAAAGCCATAGGTATAAAGTGGCTATACAGACTGCTCAATGAGATATAGAAGACACAAAAGACATCACAGGAGTGGAATACAGTGGTGATTGTTCCGATCTGGATGAAAAAAAGGCAGTAAGAGGGACTGCACTAAGTATAGAGGCATTTTACTCTTAGCCACGTAGGAAAATTCTTCAGCAAGACACTGTAGAGAAGGATGCGCCCATATATAGAACCACGGCTCAACAACACACAAATGGGCTTTCTGAAAAATAAAAGCTGTACAGATGCAATCTCCACCATCAAACAGCTTTCAGAAAGAACGATAGAACATAACCAAGACTTATATTTGCGTTCTGTAGACCAAGAGAAAGCTCTGACAGAGTGGATAGAGCACAACTATGGATAGCACTACAAACATATGGAGTTCCCCAACATCTGATAAGCATATGTCAGAGCATATACGCCACAGTCAATTCCCAGTAAGAACAAGCACAGGTACATACGATAAATTTTTAATTCACTCGGTTGTGCGACAGGGATGTGTACTATCCCCATATAATTCATAACATAAATAGGCCACATATGCAAAGTAGCAAAGACACCGGAAGAAAACAATCTGAAGGTTAACTTAAACGAACTGGGTCGATTGAGAACTATTTGCAGATGACCAAACATTAGTGGCATCATCAGAAGTAGAACTACAAATACAAATAGATAGATTGCATTCAACATGCCATACCTTTAACATGGAGATAAATATAGAAAAGACCGAAGTAATGAAGAGTGTAAGAACAGAAACAAACACCAATATATATATTGATAGCAACAGACTTAACAAAGTGACTGAATTCACATACCTAGAAGTAATTTAACAACAGACGGCAAGAGCAGCAAAGAAATACACAATACATGTAGTAAACCATACGAAGCCCAATGGCAAATGACACTAATCTTCAGAAACAAAAATGTAGATTTTAAAACTAAAATAACACTATCTAAAACGATTATTATGCAAACTCTGTGCTACCAATGAAAAACATGGACAACGACAGCACAGGGCAAACGTAAACTTGTGACAGCTGAAATGGCAAACTTACGCAGACTCCTAGGAATATCTCTAAGAGATAGGGTGAGTAATGAGAAGATCTGACAAATAAACGACACGACCCCAATCTTAGAATACATCAAGAGACAACAGACTAAATGGTTTGCACACATCAGCAGACTACCATTAGATATCATTCCACAACAAGCTATGCTACACAGACACAGCGAAGTTAGGCCTAGAGGCCGACCACGAAAACTTTGGACCAATGAAATAAAAGAGGCGACATAGTCCACATTGTACTCAGCAAACAAGTGGGCCGTCTCCAGAAATAAACTCTTCTACTCCTGACGCCGAAAGGCAACAAAGGGTTTCAGCGAATAGATAGATAGACTAGAATACGATAATCATGATCTTGAAATAATCCCCTTAGCTCTTGACTGCCCATAGTTTTTGTCTGACAAAAGTTCAGATTTCTTTTCAGTTGTATAACCGATACAACATTCTGACTCATATACGGATTCAAAGACATGGATGTATTATAAGTCACCAAAGGGATGCAATTCATTGCGTCAGTATCTTAGAATTACCACGTCCTGTCAGGAACTCAGCACACACTTCTAGGTCAACTAACTCATCATTATTCTGTCAGATTTGTTGAGTCATTCGCAGGAATGGCACATCTAGAATTTCCTGCCACCTTCGAGACTTACACAAAAAGAGAAAGGGTGCAATATACACTGTCCGGCATATCTTCGTCACCCGTGGAGATTATTTGAGAAAAAATCTAATTTTGAAATTGAGAGAAGATGTGCAAAAAATTTTTTCACATGCGAAAGGTTTTCAGTTTATCTTAACTTTGATCAGTAGCCACCTACGACATGCTTGGAATAAATACGATGGCCGTATTCTTTCCTCCCTGAACCAGAAGTCCAGATCCCGGTTGCCACATGGGCGATACAATATGGTGGAATAATGCATTCTACGTACACATTAATGGCCCCTCTGAGTAGGATACTTTTTCTCAAAGCATTACAAACCGGCCAGAGCCGTCATCTGGGATTTGAAAAATACCCCACACAGGAAACAGAAGCATCATTGATTGTAATTCATGGAGATCGACAAATCCAGTGTTATGCATTCAATTCAGCCCTTTCTCTTGGGATTCCATCAATCTTGTTATGTCAATGTGTATAACATGTATCTCAGATAATATTAGTTCTACGAAGTATAACATATCACTTTGTACAGCCCAATTGCACAACTGTCCCCTCATATACATTTGTGCTGCCAGTTATAATTACGATATTCATAATTTCAAGTTACAAGGTCAGTTACAGATAGGAACATCTTACTGTGGTATTATGTGAATGTGAGAGTGACGTGAAAAGATAAGTTAATTAACATGTTTGTAAAGGACATTGAAATCAGGGCAATGCTTTTTATGTAAGCATTTTAAGCATTGCTTTTATCTTCAAAATTGATTATATATCTTACAAAGTAATATCTTACAGTATATTATATTGGTCTGCTTGTACAGCGGAAGTAAGAGATAGTTGGCTGTACAAACTCTAATTTGTATGTCTTACACGACGATGGGATGTCTGAACTCTCGTATGTCTTACACGACGATAGGATGTCTGAACTCTCGTATGTCTTACACGACGATAGGATGTCTGAACTCTCGTATGTCTTACACGACGATATGATGTCTGAACTATAGAATATCTTACACGACGATGGGATGTCTGAACTATAGCATATCTTTACACGACGATAGGATGTCTGAACTATAGCATATCCTTAACGACAATTGGATGTCTGAACTATAGCATATCTTACACGACGATTGGATGTCTGAACTATAGCATATCTTACACGACGATGGGATATCTGAACAATAGCATACCGTACACGACGATTGGATGTCTGAAATCTCGTATGTCCTACACGACGATTGGATGTCTGAAATCTTGTATGTCTTACACGACGATGGGATGTCTAAATTATATGTTCTTATACGACGATAGGATGACTGACCTACATACATATTCCAACATATACTACACGTCTATGCTAATTTATTCTTTACATACACATAGCATAATCAAATATTCAGCAGTAACAAAGGTGTCAGACGCCACCATCTGGTCCCCAAACATATTTCACAGAAATATATAACGATGGATATATTGACAAATGTCAGCTGCACTGCAGACATGTTGTTGTATTATAAGAAATCTCTGAATTCTTGACACGTTGATGTGGGATATATTGTGGTTGTGGTGGAGGGGGGTTGGTGGTAAACTGTTGCCACAACAATGTTGACAATTTTAGAACAGCTCATTATCATATTCCCCACTTTTATTTTCAACTGGAGACACCGCTATAAATGACTGTGTGTGTGTGTTATCTGACTTTTGCCTTGTAGATGTGTACAATCGAATGCATGTTTAGTAAGTATAGTTTAAAGAAGAGTAGAAATGTAACGCGTTCAACGCTTGACAACGCGTTCGCAGTGACTAGTGGTAGTTCAATGGAACGAGCTGATATATTGCATGCAATAAAGAAGTTAGAAGACTTAAATGAAATGTGGTGTATTTCTTTTTTCGTGTTCATTGCGAGAATGCAGACTCTGGAGTGAATAGTAGTGTTGCACAAAACTACTGGCATATATGAATCAGAAGAATAGAGTAAGTAAACGACGCAGAACTGAAACAGTCAGTTAGTACATGTTGAATGACACACGGAATATGAGGTCGGAGCACATTTAGACTTGTCCGGAGCACCATGATGATGATGTGACGTCTGATTGGCTCGCTGGTCAGACTAGAAACTAACAAGGGAACCCACCCGTCAGTCATCATATCAAGATCATAGCCAGCCAACACACCAGCCAGCCAATCAATGTAACCAGTCAACATACCAATCAGGCCAACCAACAAACCATTCATCCAATGACTCAGCCACGCAATCATCAATCCAACTAAGCAAATAGTCAGCCAGGCAACAAACAAACAAGACCACCAACAAACCAAGCAGCCAGCAATCCAATAAACCAAACATCTAGTCTGTTAAACCTTTCTTTGTTCTTCTTCTTTCTGTCCTCATGTACCTTTCGGTGTTGAGGGGAGAGTGAGTGTACGGTCTTTTGCCCTTCTATTTGCCTCCTCTGCTGTTATATTTCCGAGTGTCTCTAATACACTATCTATCCACCTTTTACGAGGGCGTCCAATAGGTCTCCTGTTTTCGTATCGTTTGTTAAGTGTTTTTTTTATAATACTTTACTCTTTCTGTCTGGTTATGTGGCCGTACCATTTAACTTGTTGTTTCTGTATGTATTCTATTGTTGATTTGATCCCTAATTGTTTCCTTAGTGCTTCATTCCTGATTTTGTCTCTCAAGCTAACTCCAATCATACGATTCACACATTTCATTTCAGTGGTGTTAATCTTATGTATTGTTCTAGAATCTAATGTCCAAGTTTGACACTGATAACACAATGTTGGTAAGAAAATGGTGTTGAAAAGCGCTTTCTTTGTTTCTAGTGTAATATCTTTGTTTCTTAGTAAAGGTGTTAATTGACCAATGATCTGACAGGCCTTATTACATCTTGCGTTTATTTCTGCTTCTTGTTTGTTGTCATATCTCAATGTGCTGCCCAGATATTTGAATTCATCTACTTTTTTAGTTGTTTATTATTTATCTGTATGTTGATGTTCTCCTTTTCTCTTGCAATATTCATTACTTCTGTTTTGTCTATGTTGATTTTCATTCCAAATTGCTTGCCTGCTGTGTCTATTGTGTTTAGGTGGTCTTGCAGGTTTTTAATGCTGTTGTGGAATAAAACCTGGTCATCTGCAAAAAGCAGTCTGTTAAACCAATTAACGAAAAACCTAGCCAGCCAGAGAATTAACCATTCAACCAACCATTCCACTAGCCAATCAACCATCCAACAACAAACGACTCAAACAACTATTCCACCAACGATTCAACCAGCCATACAACCAAATAACCAAATGTCCAACTATGGAGGACAGCAGTTGGAAATACATTGAATTACATTCACTGTCTTCACGGAGAGTGTGTTTAAAAAAAAAAAAGATCATGATCAATTCCTGGTTGCCTGAACAACTATATCATCATCATCAAGTGCCGTCTCCGCAACGAAGGTTGGCTGCAACGTATCTCCAACATCTCCTGTCTCTTGTCTTGGTGGTGCATTCTGCTAGACTGTAACCTGTCCATCGTGTAATGTTAGTCTCCCACTTGTATCTCTGCCTACCTCTTGCTCGCTTCCCTTAGACTTTACCCTCAAGTAAGGTCTTCAATAAGGTGTCATGTCTTTTAATGTGTCCAAAGTATTTTATTTGCCTGATCTTTATTTCTCTTAGTAGTTCTTTCTTCATATTAAGTGTCTTTAGCACCTCTTTATTTGTTTTCTTCTCTTTCCATGATGTTCTCCCTATTCCTCTATATACCCACATCTCAAAGGCATCAATTTTGTCTTCTAATTGTTTATTTAGTGTCCATGTTTCTGAGCCATACATTAATATGGAATAGATGTAGCATTTTATAATTCTCATTTTTAGCTTGTTTGTAATTTATATATATAGTTGTTTGTATCAACTATATATGATATTCTAATTACCTGATGTGGGGGATTGTAATGAGGGCTCTTCCTTTCCCCCACCACAAAGTCTACATTCCAAGCTAACGTAGACTAACGCAGTGCGACATTAGAAAGTTGTGACAAATGATCCGTCATACCAAGCAAATGGTCCGTCACACCAATCAAATGGTCCGTCACACATCGTGCAACACTAAATAAATCATTAAATGCATCCTGAAATATGCCATACAAATATAGTCAGGATTTCGGTATCTAGAACCCCGAATATCACTTCTTCTATACAACTATGTTGTAACTCCTAGTTGGGGGCTTATTCTCAAAGCAGTGTAACTCTCCTGACAGCTGTGGCATTCTGGGTATGAAATATAGCTTTGAAGATACCTTATCATTTTACAACAGGATAGAATAGCTCTATTGTTTGTAATTCATAGGATCATAACAAGCATACTCACATAATTGTATAACAAACATACCCACACAATGATGTAACAAGCATACTCACACAATGTTGTAACAATCACTCACATAATGGTGTAACAAATATACCCACACAATGGTGTAACAGCCATTCTCACACAATGATTTAACAAACATAGACAAAAATGGTGTAACAAATATGCTCACAAGATGATGTAATAAACATACAAAATGATGTAACAAACATACTACTCACACAATGATTTAACTGTATATTGTAGTGTTTCTCAAACATTACGTACCCTGTTAAAAACCGGTAAAAGTTGCTTATGATTCTTCACTGTGCTATAAATAGCGCACTGTTTATATTTTTAACTAACTCACGACACGGATTTCCGTGTAACACCAATGAAATAAATGGCTTCCGTCACGTCACATCCCGACAATCACTGAGTTCAAATCTCGATACAGGAACTTATGCATAATCTGTTTCTTGGCGCAAGTACAGTATAGTTCTTCACTGTGTCCTTTGTTCTAGTTTCGATGTGTTACCTGACCTTTGCTGTGTGATTTGACAAGCTTACGGGTACGTAGAGTAAGATTAGGATTAGAAATAGTATCTCTAATGTGTCGGTGTACCTCGCTCCGTGCGTATCGGGGAGAAATACTGATCGCTCACCACAAATAATAGGAAATTGTAAAAAATATGTAAATTGGAAAACAAACAGATTATGCATAAGTTCGTCTGTCTAGAGTTGAACTGTGTGATTATCGGATGTGACGTACAGCAGCCATTATTTTGATTGGTGTTACACGGGAATCCATGACGTTGGATAGTTAAAATTGTCAACAGTGTGCTATTTATAGTACAGTGAAGAACTAATCTGTACTTTTACCCTTTTTCTATTCCAATTTACATATTTTAAAAAAACAATTTCCTATGATTTGTACTGAGCGCTCATTATTTCTGCGCGCTACACACCGAGCGAGCTGCATGCACACATTCTGAAATGTATTTCGAATCCTATCCGTACTCTAAGTACTTAAACTTGCCAAATCACACAACAAAGGTTAGGTAATACCTCGAAACTAGAGCAAAGGTCACAACGGAGAATTAAAAGCAACTTGCGCCAAAAAATTAATTATGCCCGGTAAACTGTTTTCTGTATAAGACCGTTTCCAAGTATAACAAAATTATAAACAACTATAATAATTTCACAATTTAAAGAGAGACTCTCGAGGCGCGGTAGACATGATGCCGCGGGCCATGGCTGAGAAACACTGGTATATTGTAACCCCACACATACACATAAACTTACCATATCCATGAGTGGCGTCTTCTGTCAGCTTGCACTTGACCAGGGACAGTTAAAGTGATCATGTTTCTTGGAATAAGACTGCTATTCCACACACAAAAACAATGATTATATAGCAGTTGTATCTATTGTGGTTGTGATTATTCAAGCGGTGAGAAGTCTGTTCACCACGTACAAGATGGCAAGAGTAACATCCGGTCATTCATGAAACACATTTTATGTGTGGTGATAATCTCAAAATGTAGTCATGAATTTAGTCATTGATAACAACTGCAGCAAAACTGAAATCCAATAAGCGAAACTTGAAACTGGGTAATGAAGTTTTGGTAATCGCTAGCAACACACATATAACACATACAAATCAACATTTCGAACAAAAGATCTTTATCAAGTACACAATATAACACGCGACCAGTAGAATAAGTAAATAGAATAACTAGTAATATTCAATATGTAATATTCATCCAATCATTATGTTTCAATGTCAGATATGGACAACTAAAGAACAAGAGAGAAATAAGGTGTCTAAGAAAAGCAGCAAACAGAACCAGAAGAGATCATGTGAGAAATGAGGAGATTACAAGAACTTTTGGAACAACATCAGTGATCAAATATATTGAAAAACAGACCGAAATGATTCGGTTACCTAATGAGAACGAACCCGTATTGGGCACGGCAAGGGCATACAGCAAGAAATAGAAACAACAAGATACAGAGGAAGACCATGAAGGTGGATTGAAGGAGTTACAAACATTCTGACACGGCACAGTATTACTGCATATCAAGGGACCTTGATATTAAGCATATCTATCTAAATGTGCAATAGACAGATAGATAGTCAAGCAAGCAGGCATACACACAGACAGACAGACAGATAGTCAAGCAGGCAGGCATACACACAGACAGAGATAGATAGTCAAGCAGGCAGGCATACAAACAGATATACAGATAGATAGTCAAGCAGGCAGGCATACACACAGACAGACAGATAGATAGATAGATAGTCAAGCAGGCAGGCATACACACAGACAGACATATAGATAGTCAAGCAGGCAGGCATACACACAGACAGACAGATAGATAGTCAAGCAGGAAGGCATACACACAGACAGACAGATAGATAGTCAAGCAGGCAGGCATACACACAGACAGATATATAGATAGTCAAGCAGGCAGGCATACACACAGACAGACAGATAGATAGTCAAGCAGGCAGGCATACACACAGACAGACAGACATATAGTCAAGCAGGCAGGCATACACACAGACAGACAGATAGATAGTCAAGCAGGCAGGCATACACACAGACAGATAGACAGATAGTCAAGCAGGCAGGCATACACACAGACAGATAGATAGTCAAGCAGGCAGGCATACACACAGACAGACAGATAGATGATCAAGCAGGCAGGCATACACACAGACAGACAGACAGATAGATAGTCAAGCAGGCAGGCATACACACAGACAGACAGATAGATGTATAGTGAAATACTTAGTGGTACTGAAAACAGATGGCGGAAATCGACGTTCAATTACGTCAATGATATACGCCTATTAACATCTGTGTAGGTAGTATTTACTAGTGATTGGTTGCTGATCCAGCGGTCCATGGATTCATGCCCTGTGACTCATTGTCGTTGTATGATATTTGCATTTTTTTTTTGGACTGTTGTTTTGTTTCATAAAGGTATTCCATTTAACTGGCCTGAAGCCTTCTGGCACGTACAACTGTTATATGTTGAATTATATGTTCAAGTTGAATTTACATACCTGTGTGGTGTGTGTTATGTTGTCTTTGTGTCGATTGACTGTTCCATAGTGCATTGGTAATATACACGATGTCTTGACTAAAATCGCATCTGCTGTTAGAGATGCTGTGTAGTCGACAACAGAAAACGTGTGCACTCAAGTTGCGAGGGCATATATGTCATCTGAAAGGATCTGATTCATATCTCGTTTTTCGCATTAGACTTTAAAAAAACAAAACATTCTGGATGAGTTTATATTATAATAAAGCAGTGGTTCTCAATGAGAAGTAGGCATGACCCCTAAATAGGAATTTTGGTTTTTCAGGCGGGGGGGGGAAGATCCAAACCGTTGGAGCATTACATTTGGAATATTGTAATGGTCTCAACAAGATTAAATCGGATTCAACAGAGGTTTTCCGAGAAACGAATGGTACAAGTACTGAAACATCTTACATTATAATCACTAGAGAGCACAACATAAAACAAGTGTGTAATTTGTAAAACGTTGATCAAACATTGTGCTCTCAAAATGGTACATGTCAGTGGTTGTAAAGAGTGTGCTTTACCATAATGAAGCTTTAATCCTTAAACTGTGATATTAAAAAAAATAATAATCGAGTAGTGTAGATATGATTGAGTCTGGTCCCAGACTGTGAACAAACATTTAGTGGCAATGTGTATGTGTTCTTAAATAATAATAACATACATTCAGTGAACTAGGAAAACTTCTCACCTGTAGCCAGGTGATAGACATCGATTAAATAAGCTCTAAATAGTATTCACTCGTCCCTGAGAAACTTAAAACGTAAAATTTACTTTAAATTTAATCAATGTACTATAGACGGAAGGACATGCAGCATGATTTTTCATCGTCACGGCAATGGTTATAGCCAGCACTACCACGAGAATTTATGAAGCCCGAAAGGGGAGCAAAATTATTAACACTAATGATCTTGCACGTATTTGATGACTAAGGTTAGAAGTTTATATACATACATATATATATACATATATATTATATATAGATATAGATAAATATTGACAAATATATATATATATATATATATATATATATATATATATATATATATATATATATATATATATATATATATATATATATATATATATGCAAATATAGGCATATATAAATATAGGTATATACATAGATAGACATTTATAAATGTGTGCTATTCGTTGCCATGGGAACCTAACTGGGATCCAGCTATGCGTGTCTGTTCATGGGATATCTTGAACATCTAGTTTGGTTTACCTATGATGGTCCGTACCCATCTCTTTTCCACAGATACATTGAATATGGGATAGGTATCACCGATATGTCCGAGGTGAAATTATCTCGCTTCATCAGCTTCATCGGCAGTTTAAACCCTGCTATTCAATTTACATCTAACATCTCCACTACCTCTGTCAACTTCCTTGATATCATTGTCACCATTGATCCCCTTATTTAGCACATTCGTTGACTATAAACCTACTGATGCACATGGCTTTCTGCTCTACACTTCTTCTCATCCTCCTGCTTGTCGCAACTCTCTACCGTACTCCCAACTTCTTCGCCTGCGTCGCTTATGTAGCGATTACGACGATTTTCTCGACAAGTCCTCTGAGATGATTGAGTTTTTCCATATGCGCGTGTTTCCTGACATCATTATTTCATCCGCTTTGCTCCGTGTGCGCCATTATTCTCGCCTCGATACCCTGACTAACTCTCAGGGTTCTTCCTCCTCCTCTGATAGGTTTAAACTTGTTCTTACCTTTCATCCCTATAACTCTTCTGTTCGACGCATCATGCTTAAACATTATTCTCTTCTCCAGTCTGATCCTGACACTCGTGCCGATTTTCACGACTTACATCTGGTGGCTTTTAGGCGCGACATAAATCTGAAGGACATCTTGGTCCATAGCTACCTTAAGTCTTATGTTCCCGACCATTTTGGCACTGTTCGTTGCTCACGTAGCCGTTGCTATACATATCCTTATGCGGTTCAGATGCGCTTCATTTCATTTCCTAAGGCTACTTTCTCCATCGATGAGGTCTTTACATGTGAATCCCGTAATGTCATTTACGTGATCATATGTAAAAGTTGCGGCAAACAGTACATCGGGGAAACCAGCTAAAGATTGAGCGATCGCTTTTGTAACCATCTTCATGCCATCAGGCACAGAACACCCACTCCTGTGGCCACACACTTCAATGGCGTTAGTCATCATGGTGATTGTGATATTCAGGTCACCGCCATTAGATCCTCCACCACAGATGATAGATCTAGGTAGGCTCTAGAAAATCGTCTCGTTTTTGAATCGGGTACACTCAAGTCTTTTGTACTCAATTCCGAACACTCGTATGCCTAATACTGGGTTGATGTGGTCTTTGTCTTTATTCGTTTTGTTCCGTCATTTACTCATCTTTTTGTTCGTTTCGTTTCCACAAATCTTCCTGTCCTTCCGGCATCTCATTTACATATTTCCATTGGATACGTTTGTTTGTTGTTATAATTTTTCCATTCGTCGTCTTTTGATGTTTTGTGTGTATCTTGATAAATTCATTTTGGTTGAAACGTTGAATATGATTTGTGTATTGTAATGTGTATATTTTCATGTGTGCACATCATTTCCCATTAGTTTTAGTTATAGTCTGTCGTGTCTGATTGAAGCGATTATATAAACCTGTGTTTTACGTAAGTACGATTGCTATTCGTTCGTCGATTTCGATGATGACCATTCCGCCCAACTGGGGTAATGACGAAGATGATGCTGTTTGCGGTGTGCCCTACTGTGACTAATGAGTCATATGCGTACGTGGAATTGCCTACAACACTCTGGGCATGTGTGGGAGAAGTATGTGGGACATTTAGCAGTATTTGCCTGTATTATATCATGTTTTAGTTGTGCAAATTGATGTCTGATGTTCTCTGCAGCTGCTACATCACTTTTGATTCTGCAACGCCAATCTGTCTGCACACTTTTTGGTTCACCACTTCCTCATCGCCACAAGACTTGCTGTGTGAGTTGATGATGATGATGATAGATGAGTAAATGACTCGCGCTAAATTGTGTTTACATCGTGGTTGAGTTGCTCCATTCGTCGACCACACTTTCTCTTCCTGATCCAACAGTCTTCCATTGGCAAGATACGTCAAGGCAACTGCAGATGTACAAAGATGCAGTTGATGACCAGTGTTCTATGTGTTTCACATAGACGTTGTGTTACACAATGCTCTCTGGCAAGTGCCTTCCAGTCCGTTGAAAATACGATGCTTCAACCTCGATGTCCGCCATATCCAAACTCCCGATGCTTGGGTGGAATGTCATGTATTTACCCCGAGCCGTAATATATACAATATTTTTTGACATGTGACGTATTCTCTCCATAACTTTGCCTTCCCAATGAACTCTCTGAACCGTTCTCTGTACTGGGCGACGCGGCTTGAATTTTCTAACGATGCATTCATGTTATCTTTCATGTCGTTAGTCCAACGTCTTCTTGGTCTGCTCTTTCTCCTAATCCCAGGTTCTCTGCACTCCATTATTTGTCTTTATAAACAGTTGTGTCTCTTTATATGATCACATAGGCTTCTTTTTGCTATTGTGTTTAGTAACCAACACTCTGGAACGCTCAATGTGTTTATAATAACTGAGTTTTTCCTTTGTTTTCCTTCCATGATATTCTAAGTATCTTTCTGTAGCATTTCATCTCAAAGACGTTGATCTTCTCCACCGCTTTTACTTAGGGTCCATGTTTCACAGCCGTATGTTGCAACCAGAAAAAATAAAAGTTCGTAACATTATCAATTTCGTTTCTATTTTGTTATTTTTCCATATGTTTTTCAACCGTGTTATTTTACAATATGCCATTGTCAATCTCTTCCTTATTCTGCCATGCAGTCTCCTGCACCGCTGATGTTTGTCCCTTAGTATTCAAATGTATCCACACATTCTATCTCGGTATTGTCTATTCTGATTTTTGGTTGTTGTGTTGTTATATCTGCTGACATGATTTATTTTGCTTTTTGCCCGTTTAAATATAAGTTTTACGATTACCTAATTTGTCTTTGTGTTCTTGATTAGTTATTCCAATCCCTTTATATAATTTGAAAGAAGCACCGTGTCGTTTGCATAGCGTAGTTCAGTAATTTCGAACTAACCACCGTTTAAAATGTGGTGGTCAGCTGTGTGTATGTCTTCTCTTATATACTTCATATTTACTGCGTACATGTTGAATAGGTATGGGGAGAGTGTGCATCATTTAAAAAAATAATAATAAAAACATTATATGTGGATCGTAAAATATAGACATATTATATACATCATAAACACAGGCATGTATAAATATAGTCATATAAAAATATAGTCATATATAAATACAGACATATATAAATATATACATCATAAACACAGGCATGTATAAATATAGTCATACATAAATATAGATATAATTAATTACAATCCGTTAGCATAGAGTCCAAGTCACATAGAAAACATAGTTACATTTAATGTGTAAGACCGATAGTAAACCGGACATAAACCATTTCGTTCTCCGTGACATATAGCTAATGCACAGGAGTTTAAGAACGAACACAGAAGAAGAAAGTATAAGCAAACTGTCAGAGGATATCCGACAAGTTGGAGAGTGCCGCAGTAGCACACCCAGGAAGACAAGATAACATCTATGATAATGTATTGTCGATGATTACTAATGTAACTAGTAAATAGCAAAGTTAAATATATTCCAATACCGCACGCACGCGCGCGCACACACACGCACACAAGTATTTATTTGTCCCTTTGTGTTTGATGTTTATTAGTTGTATTAAGTAATCGGGGACAATAATAAACTATCCAGATAATAAGCAGTTTACAGCATACGTGATAAGGTGATAACTGTTACCTAAACTTTATGTTGTATATTTCGATTGAGCGGACCCATTTCCCTAGTCACTTGAGAATATCCACGATGGGTGTTTTAACTAGTATTACCACTTTTTATCAGGATCGGATTTAGTTGAATTGGAAATCATAATAACTAAAGTAGCAAGACGAATCGGTATCAGCTGAACGCAGCTATTTTAAATCTCGTTTGCTATCGCCTGTTTTTCCAGCCATATAGTGCTTCATAATTAACAATTGTAACAAAATTGTAAGAACATAATCCCATTATAACAACTTAGTCGAGAAAGAGAAAACAAATGTTAATAATAACATATTTATTCTGTGTTTATACTGTATATAGAGAATATTTATGTTATTATTAACATTTGTTTTCTCTTTCTCGACTAAGTTGTTATAATGGGATTATGTTTATTCTTTGTTTATACTGTATATAGAGAATATTTATAATTTTTTTTAAAAAATCATTGTCCATAGAAACATTTGCTATAAATGGGTGCTCTATAGAGGGATTGCACTTCTTTACTGGGTTTATCTAGAACTTTTTCACAACTATTTTGTTATCATTTTTTTTTTTAAACTACATAATATACACAGAAAGTACAACAAGTACAACCATATCAACATATTGGACACATACTCACAATTATGATAGATGTGAAACAGAAGTTAAAAGGAGAATAGGAATAGCCAAAAGTACTTTCAATGACATGAGCAAAACATTAACATCTAAAAAAAATTACAAACATGCAACAATGAAAATTATAAAATGCTAAATCTATTTTATATTAATGTATGGATTAGAAATATGGACAATAAACAAACAATTAGAAGAATGAATTGATGCCTTTGCGATGTGGGTATAGAGAAGTACAGGGAGAACATCATGGAAATAGAAGAAAACAAACACAGACGTTCTAACAACATTTGTTCTTTTCAACACTTTTAGGTGCTAACACTAGATTCACCGAGGAGCTGTGAAATACATCAGCACTCACAGGAGTTGATGTGGAAACATGTTCAACTTCTAACGAGAATAAGAAGATTGATCTTAGACAACCACCACACAATTAGATAAATGCCTTCTACTCAGAAACACGGGGAAAATGTAAACGGGTAACGTCAGTCCTTTTATTATTTTTAAATAACAAATATTTCTTTTGGTGAGGCACGTATATTTTAACCGCGGATGTTAGTCCAATTTGGTTATATCAGGACTTTCTACTCTAAAATATAATGGAGGTTGTGAACCACAACTTCTGAGCTAGGTTAAGAGTGTAATAAAGTTGGTAAGATACATTAAATGAGAGTCAGAGTGCAAACACAGACCTCAAGGTTAGAACGGGGGATCGACAAGTAGATGAATATCAAAGGCTGCCGATCAGGAAAAATATGAAGTACTTCTTTATAAATGCCAACATTGATGATGAAGTGTATACAATGATTGCCAAATCAAGCAGTACTTTCGGCAGAATGTACGCAAATGTTTGGCGTAGAAATGGCATTAACATACAGACTAAGCTGAAAGTTTACAGAGCATTGGTACTTCCAGTGCTGTTATACTCTAGTGAAACATGGACTGTATATAGACGTCATGTGAAAAAAACTCAATCATTTTCATACAGACTATCTCAGAAAAGTTATGAACATCAGATGGCACGACAAGATTCCTGATACCACTGTCCTTGATAGAGCTGGTATCCGAAGCATTGACACGATCCTAATGCAGACACAGATTCATTCGACAGGTCATTTGGTGCGTATGCCAGACCATCGTCTGCCAAAGATACTTCTCTATAGTGAGCTAGAGAACGGTATACGATCTCAAGGTGGCCAAAGGAAGCGCTACAAGGGTTCCTTAAAGAACTCACTGAAAGCCTTTGAAATAGACCACGATACATGGGAAGAACGTGCACAAAATAGATCTACATGGCGTTCTAAAATAAAAAAGAGCGCATCATCTTGTGAAAGGAAGAGAAATGCAGCTGCTCAACAGCGGAGAGCAGTCAGAAAGTCATGGATAGACCAAGATCTGTCTACAGTCGTAATTCCATGTCCGAACTGTCCAAGGACATTTACAGCTCGAATAGGGTCATCTAAATTCTCGAAATTAGCCATCTACGAACTCATAATCAAGGACATAACTAAAATTGAATTTTCAAAAGTGGATGAAACAAGTCATCATCACTTGTGTTGGACGAACAACATATAAAGTACTGATCGTTTTTAAATATGAACTGTATTTATTTTTTAAATTATGTTTCCTTGTTTCTTAGCAACACATCACTGTTACGTGTTTATTTGCCGACATTATTTGCTATCGTATAAATACGGTCTGTTAATACTGCATTCTACCCGCTACGGAGTTTCAGTGAGGTTTTGAGTGGCGTGTGTGATAAAGGCTCGCACCATTGCTGTCGCCACGTCATTTTCAATGTGAGAATTTAATTTACACTCCACAGAAAAAAAAATCAATCTTAATGGGGGATTGAACTTAGAGACCTCGCCGGTATGAGAGTAAAAATCTAACCTTTCGGCGATGCATGGTTAACATAAAAAAATAAGTGTAGACATTATTAACTATAGATGATATACAAATACTTTATTCCTAAACATTTTCATAAACTGAATATTTTGTGGGCCCAAGACAGAAAGTACATATTCAAAGGAATCAGGGGAAACCATCATATTTGAGAATTGCTGGTCCAGCATGATCACAGAAAAGTTTATCTCTATTTTATCTGTCAACAGTTCAATGACTGTGGTCAACATTTCGGTAGCCGTTGTCAATAGACTGGTGGTCATGGTCAACATTTCGGTAATTGCAATCAACAGTTCGGTAGTTGTATCAAAAATTCGGTAGCTGGATTCAAAAGTTCGGTAGCTGTAGCCAACAGTTCGATAGCTTAGTACAAAACATAACTGTGACCACGTGAGTCACCCATCTAAAATATTAAAGAGGTAATATAAGTTTATTATATTCATAGCGTCATATCACACTGTTTCCCACAATTGCTCAGCGTCCTGGTCAGTGGTTTCCAGAAACCGCCTAGTCAGCGTCGCATTCCACGCTTGCTCAGTAGCGTGGTGCCATCCCTCGACTCTTCCAGAGTATGAGCTCTGGTACACTATTTCCTGATAGCTGGTTGAACCACGGGAGTAATTTATCTTTGAAATCACGAATATGGAGTGTATTTGAAACCTGGGTTTGCTGGTTGGCTGGCGAAAGACTTAACATTACACGATCCTGCTTCCAAAAATAATATAACAAAATATAATATAGTATAACAAAGACCAGCACTGATTATAATATTAACACTTTAGAAATCCATTTCCTCTAACAAAAGATAATCCAGTTTCTCTGTACGTAGCTACAATATAAATGCATCCAATCATATGAATAATCCACACGAGACATTTTAGCTGCAACAGTAACACATTTTTACATTCGTTAAGAGTTTTGTTCAATCTGGTAAGTTGTCAACTAGAGTAGACGAGCTAAGATTGAGGGTTACAATATGAGATATACAGATGAAGTATTGTAGGCCCTATCTCCATTCAAGATGATTTTTCTCCAAGATCTTTCTATATAAACACTAAAAAAAGTGGACGAAGGTTCTTATTCCGCACGAGGCTTGGACGAGTGGATGAATCAATAAAGCGAGCGATAGACGGAATGGGGGGAAATTGGATTCTTAAAATGAAAGAGGCTTTACAGAATAGAGAGGCAGGAATGTGTCAATGCGTCTATATGCAGGCATGTGTTTTAGTTTGTTGCAAGATGGGTAGGGAGCGATATAAGACTGTCCCCTTGACATAAATTGGTGATGCAAGACTGACAAAGCATAAATCAGTAATTTTGTACGTTATATTTCAGAACGCACGCTCCTCCTTGAGGGAGAGTTTGTTAGAGGCGGGAATATGTTAATGTTGTAGGTGACAGGTGATATAGCGAAGCATTACCGAAAAGTGATTTGGTAATTTCCCATATTTCTGTTACATTTATTCACATTCATTTCTGTCTACATGTCTATTCGCTTCAATATCTGACTGCCGGTCAATGTCGATGCTTGCCTGGCTGTCTCTGTCAATCCTTGTTTATGTTTCATTATGTCACTGTTTGTGACAGCTACATTACAAATTCTAGTTTATATCAGTTTACATATTCCTAAGTGTTTGTTTCATGTTTGTAACGCATTTCTCTGTGTGTAAAGTATATATATATATATATATATATATATATATATATATATATATATATATATATATATATATATATATATATATATATATATATATATATATATGATATCACTTCGAAAATTTCATGTTCATTTCTATATCTGCCTGCAAATCATGCCTCTTATTGTCTTCCTCTGTTCTGCGTGTGTTCCTATTTTGTTTAATAACCGCAAGCAAAATTAGATTTCATTTTTTGATCGAAGCGAAACAAATATTTTCAAGTTTGCTTTCATACCCAAAGCTATTCATTCTTCGGTGATGTTAAGCAGTATTAGGAGAAGAATATTTTCTATTATGGAGTTGTCAATTGCAATGACGCATTTTCCACACTTAATTACGTACATAGTAGTTCCCCACACATTGAGTTCTTTTAGCTCGGAGAAAGCTTGTTTGTTTGTTTGTTTGTTTGTTTGTTTGTTTGTTTCTTTGTTCGTTTGTTTGTTTGAATAATTATTTCGACAATTGTAAATTTCGTGCAAATACAGCTCGCGTATCCTTTTGCGTAATGTGGGGGTTTCTCGAGAAGTTTATTTCATAATTTGATGGCTATAACGTTCGTCGGTCTAGTATGTTTTCAGAAGATGTCTGATACTCAGAGCAGGTTTATGTGTGCACAAGACTGGATATGACATCAACATATGATGAATACACATTTATACAACTGTTAGTGCAGGAGATATGACTTTACACAACTGTCAGTGCAGGAGATATGACTTTACACAACTGTCAGTGCAGGAGATATGACTTTATACAACTGTTAGTGCAGGAGATATGACTTTACACAACTGTCAGTGCAGGAGATATGACTTTACACAACTGTTAGTGCAGGAGATATGACCCAAAACAACTGTTAGTGCAGGAGATATGACCCTAAACAATTGTCAGTTCAGAAGATATTACCGTAAACAACTGTCAGTGCAAGAGATATGACCCTAAACAACTATCAGTGCAGGAGATATCACCATAAACAACTTTTAGTGCAGGAGATATGACCGTAAACAAATGTCAGTGCATGAGATATGGCGTTACACAACTGCTAGTGCAGAAGGTATGAACTTATACAACTGTTAGTGCAGGAGATATGACCCTAAACAACTTTAATTGCAGGAGATATATCAATACAGAAAGCAGGAAATTGTAGAAAAACGTTTATCATAGAATGCAATAATTCGAATACAGAAACGAGATTTGATTCAGGTGATATAAACTGGAAATGATTCGCATCGCAATTTCGGTCATCGCGTATTCGGATATTGAAAACGTATTGACGTCTGACGTTGCTATTCTAATAGGTACCAGCTGAATGAACCTAGTTCAAAACCCATGTCCTACTTACTTTTTATTTATAACTCATGTGTTGTAAAAAAATAATATTTTTTCTACATGTTATGCCAAAATTGTTTTGTACATAATTAAGCAAGCGGGGGTAGATGAGGGGTTCCTTTAATTCTTGACAGTTACTGAGACGACGGTGCGAGTGGGTCAAAACATAGTAAATATTATTTTTACATAATTTATGACCAGGATTCTAGGACTCATAGAATAAATACATACAACAAAATAATGTTCACAATGCATTAAAACGGCGACGAACACATAACATAGAACAGGAAACGGTGTTCTGTAGTTGAAACGATGCGATGCATTGTGTAGCTCTTACATGTTGCTGAGACAAAAATATTGCCATCTTTCGTTGTCTATGAAGAGTTTCTATGGAAAATCTTTTTTTTGTGTTGAAATTTGGTGCCCATTTTTATGTTTTTAATAGCAGTCTCATGTCATTTATTCGTAGTGTACGTCCTATATATTCATTTAATTCTATGAAATGTCAACTGGAAAAATGGTAAATGATTATAAAAAAGAAAAGCTAGGTGACTTGAGAAATGTCAGCTGGAGAGAGATTGACTTTAGAATAATCAGCTGTGAAAATAGAAGGCTTATTTTAGAACAGTTACCCGGAGAATGGGAGACTGGAGAAATTTCAGTTCGAGAAAGAGAGACTGGAGAAATTTCAGTTCGAGAAAGAGAGACTGGAGAAATTTCAGTTCGAGAAAGAGAGACTGGAGAAATTTCAGTTCGAGAAAGAGAGACTGGAGAAATTTCAGTTCGAGAAAGGGAGGCTGACTAGAGAAAAATCAGCTGGATAAAGAGTGTGTGAATTGAGAAAAGTCAGCTAACATAGGGAGGCTGACTTCAGAAAAAGCTCGAAAAAGGGGACGTAACCTGAGACAAGTCATTTTGAGAATGGGTGGGTGACTTGAGAAAAGTCAGCTGATGAAAGGGTAAGTGACTTGACAAAAGAAACTATAACTGTATAGTGATACTTTGTGAAATCTAAGGCAGATTTAGTTTATCATAAATGTTCCAATATCTCTCAACAGAAACACCTGTCAACAGAAACACCTGTCAACAGAAACACCTGTCAACAGAAACACCTGTCAACAGAAACACCTGTCAACAGAAACACCTGTCAACAGAAACAGCTCTCAACATACACAGCTGTCAACAGAAACACCTGTCAACATACACAGCTCTCAACATACACAGCTGTCAACAGAAACACCTGTCAACAGAAACACCTGTCAACAGAAACAGCTCTCAACATACACAGCTGTCAACAGAAACACCTGTCAACATACACAGCTCTCAACATACACAGCTGTCAACATACACAGCTGTCAACATACACAGCTGTCAACAGGCACAACGGAAATAAAAATGCAATTTTAAATAACTGGCAGAATACCAAGAGAACCATTTATAGGAATGCACCTTGTGTAATGATATTGGCAGGTAAACAAAAATACTCACACATGTCTAGCAAACAACATCTCACACATGTCTAGCAAACAAAAACTCACACAAGTCTAGCAAACAACATCTCACACATGTCTAGCAAACAACATCTCACACATGTCTAGCAAACAAAAATGCACACATGTCTAGCAAACAACATCTCACACATGTCTAGCAAACAAAAACTCACACATGTCTAGCAAACAACATCTCACACATGTCTAGCAAACAACATCTCACACATGTCTAGCAAACAACATCTCACACATGTCTAGCAAACAACATCTCACACATGTCTAGCAAACAACATCTCACACATGTCTAGCAAACAACATCTCACACATGTCTAGCAAACAAAAACTCACACATGTCTAGCAAACAACATCTCGCACATGTCTAGCAAACAACATCTCACACATGTCTAGCAAACAACATCTCACACATGTCTAGCAAACAACATCTCACACATGTCTAGCAAACAACATCTCACACATGTCTAGCAAACAACATCTCACACATGTCTAGCAAACAAAAACTCACACATGTCTAGCAAACAAAAACTCACACATGTCTAGCAAACAAAAACTCACACATGTCTAGCAAACAAAAACTCACACATGTCTAGCAAACAACATCTCACACATGTCTAGCAAACAACATCTCACACATGTCTAGCAAACAACATCTCACACATGTCTAGCAAACAACATCTCACACATGTCTAGCAAACAACATCTCACACATGTCTAGCAAACAAAAACTCACACATGTCTAGCAAACAAAAACTCACACATGTCTAGCAAACAACATCTCGCACATGTCTAGCAAACAACATCTCACACATGTCTAGCAAACAACATCTCACACATGTCTAGCAAACAACATCTCACACATGTCTAGCAAACAACATCTCACACATGTCTAGCAAACAACATCTCACACATGTCTAGCAAACAAAAACTCACACATGTCTAGCAAACAACATCTCACACATGTCTAGCAAACAACATCTCACACATGTCTAGCAAACAACATCTCACACATGTCTAGCAAACAACATCTCACACATGTCTAGCAAACAACATCTCACACATGTCTAGCAAACAACATCTCACACATGTCTAGCAAACAACATCTCACACATGTCTAGCAAACAAAAACTCACACATGTCTAGCAAACAACATCTCGCACATGTCTAGCAAACAACATCTCACACATGTCTAGCAAACAACATCTCACACATGTCTAGCAAACAACATCTCACACATGTCTAGCAAACAAAAACTCACACATGTCTAGCAAACAAAAACTCACACATGTCTAGCAAACAACATCTCGCACATGTCTAGCAAACAACATCTCACACATGTCTAGCAAACAACATCTCACACATGTCTAGCAAACAACATCTCACACATGTCTAGCAAACAACATCTCACACATGTCTAGCAAACAGAAGCTCACATATGTTTAGCAAACAAAAACTCACACATGTCTAGCAAACAAAAATGCACACATGTCTAGGAAACAAAAACTCACACATGTCTAGCAAACAAAAACTCACACATGTCTAGCAAACAAAAACTCACACATGTCTAGCAAACAAAAACTCACACATGTCTAGCAAACAACATCTCACACATGTCTAGCAAACAACATCTCACACATGTCTAGCAAACAACATCTCACACATGTCTAGCAAACAACATCTCACACATGTCTAGCAAACAACATCTCACACATGTCTAGCAAACAAAAACTCACACATGTCTAGCAAACAAAAACTCACACATGTCTAGCAAACAACATCTCGCACATGTCTAGCAAACAACATCTCACACATGTCTAGCAAACAACATCTCACACATGTCTAGCAAACAACATCTCACACATGTCTAGCAAACAACATCTCACACATGTCTAGCAAACAACATCTCACACATGTCTAGCAAACAAAAACTCACACATGTCTAGCAAACAACATCTCACACATGTCTAGCAAACAACATCTCACACATGTCTAGCAAACAACATCTCACACATGTCTAGCAAACAACATCTCACACATGTCTAGCAAACAACATCTCACACATGTCTAGCAAACAACATCTCACACATGTCTAGCAAACAACATCTCACACATGTCTAGCAAACAAAAACTCACACATGTCTAGCAAACAACATCTCGCACATGTCTAGCAAACAACATCTCACACATGTCTAGCAAACAACATCTCACACATGTCTAGCAAACAACATCTCACACATGTCTAGCAAACAAAAACTCACACATGTCTAGCAAACAAAAACTCACACATGTCTAGCAAACAACATCTCGCACATGTCTAGCAAACAACATCTCACACATGTCTAGCAAACAACATCTCACACATGTCTAGCAAACAACATCTCACACATGTCTAGCAAACAACATCTCACACATGTCTAGCAAACAGAAGCTCACATATGTTTAGCAAACAAAAACTCACACATGTCTAGCAAACAAAAATGCACACATGTCTAGGAAACAAAAACTCACACATGTCTAGGAAACAAAAACTCACACATGTCTAGGAAACAAAAACTCACACATGTCTAGCAAACAACATCTCACACATGTCTAGCAAACAACATCTCACACATGTCTAGCAAACAACATCTCACACATGTCTAGCAAACAGAAGCTCACATATGTTTAGCAAACAAAAACTCACACATGTCTAGCAAACAAAAACTCACACATGTCTAGGAAACAAAAACTCACACATGTCTAGGAAACAAAAACTCACACATGTCTAGCAAACAAAAACTCATACATGTCTAGGAAACAAAAACTCACGTATGTCCAACAAACAAGCTGAGAGAGTACAATCGCACAAAGACACGTTATTGAAATGACATGTACTTTATGTGTACACGCACAGCCACATTATATATCGCAAACACAATATGTGTATAGCACACAGCAAATATGTATTATCACACACAAAGTTGTTACTCAGTCACCACATACTGATAATGACCAATTGGTACAACCATCTGATGAAATTCAGTTAGAGGTATGACCTTGTCTATGTATATGTATATGGCTTAAAAAGCCCTGTGGTATAGCCGTGCACAGTTTCAGCATTAGATGATCACTTTCAATGATGTCCTCTGTTCATAAATTTTTAACGTGCCTCTGCTGTTGAGCGGCTGAATTTCTCCTTTTGGCAGACAATGCTGCACAATTTTTTTTTAAATTGCAGATTGCCGCAACGCATCTTCCTTCCTATGTGTCATTGTTTATGTTAATAGGTTTTGATTGAAATCTTTAACGAGTCAGTTTAACGTTTATTTTCTGCACATTGAGAGCGCGTGTCATTCTTTATCTCACCATAGGGGATTATTTTGGGTAGAAAACGATCTGGCATAAGTTCTACAGAACGTGTTAAACGAGCTTGTGTCTGCATCAGTATAAAGTTAAAGTATAGTTTCGTAAAATATTAAAATATTAGTAAAATATTAGTATAGTATCAATAATAACCAACCATTTCTAGGACTGAAATCTTATCTTGCCATTATCACACACATACGTTTTAATAACAGACACACAAACAATAACAGTTGAAGAAAATGGACTGTGAGAAAGAGCCTAACATTCAATGCCGTAAGAACGTCTTCAGTAACGGGAGGGGGTTTTAGCTAAAAAAAATGAATCATTCCTTCATTTCGTGTGTGCTTTTGGTGACCTTACCCTGAAAAAATCATTCAGTAGAAGGATGGGGTTTACCCTAATTTTTGATCTGCTTCCTGGTACTAAATGTTCTATTCTATCCTTGTTCAGCCACCGACTGAGCTCATGTCACGGCATGTGAACTGATGATCTAGACAGGCGGTGTGATTATTGCCCTGAGTTCCAGTGGTCGGCCTTGGTTATTTTTGGTTGTCGACTCCAAATATATAAATAGTGTTCAATAAATATGTAGACAATAATTTAAAAAGTACCGAATGAAGGCCTGTTTACGTTTAGCAGTTAGGTCTTTTATATTAGCCAACGGTCACGGTTCAGCCAGAAATGGGCTCTAGTATAGAACTCAGTACAGAATATGTCAACAATACATCATTGAGCGGGTCTAGTATAAAATTAAGTACAGGATATTTAAACAATACATCATTGAACACGCTCTAGTATAAAACTCAGTACAGAATATATAAACAATACATTCTTGACGTTTTGTGATTCTTGTCGTGTTTTCGTTGATCACTATTTATTTACTTGGAATAGCATGCCAAAGAAAGCGATGGCCAGCCACCGAAATGAATGGGAACAATAAAAAACAGCTTATTAGGTCATGTTCACTTTCTCTACTGAGGTATTCACTGTCTTACTATCGCAGTTCAGCCCCCCCTCCCCTTATCTACGTACTAGCCCACATCGCTACGGTACAATCTTCACTGGGACTAACTTCATCTTTACCTCTGCATATTTTGTCAATTTTCTACTTTCCTCTTAACAGCAACATTTAATATCTGTGATATAATTCCCTGTTACGTGATCTGGAAAATTGTCAGTTCTCGCAACAAAAAAATGTTTGGAGAGCAAGAAACACTCCAAGATCAATGGCCTTCGTCGAACAAACTGACGTCCACATTTTAATCTCATTAATTCTTTGTCCGCAATGCTGCCTCCAAATTGAGTAATTTACTATGTTGCTCAGTTTATTGCGCTGTATTGATTGTTACAGTTTCTTCCTGGTGGTTTTATAGTAAAGACATTAGGTAATTAATCTTTATTAATCGTCACAAACACACGAACAATCAACGTTTCAACCAACATGTCTATCTCGTACACAAACATGGGGAGGAAAAATTAAGCTTCCCATGAGAACATAATATTGTTAGTACTTCGTAATTGAAAATAACCAATGACGCTGAGGTGATGATGTGTGTGCCAGATTGTGACTAACGAGTTCTATGCGTACCTGGAACCGTCTACCATGTTCTGAGCATGTCGTGGGGGGGGGGGAGTGGTCTGTGAAACATTGAACAGCTCTTTCCTTTCTTCTAGTGCGTTTATGTTGCGCAGCGTGATGTCTGAGGCTGGCTACAGCTATTGCATCACTCCTGATTCTGCAATGCCATTTAATCTGTCTTTGCAAGACTTCCATGAATGTCTGTCTCTTCTGAATTGAGATAGGCATGTCTTAAAATATGAAACGTATCTTTGAAACGCTTTTTCCGTAGTCCGACATAGAGGGAGCCAGTCTGCGGTTCTTCACAAAAACGTTTTTGGTAGACCATAATCTATCATGAGGACCATGTGTCCTGCCAGCGTGTTTTCACTTTGATCAACATTGCATGATTGCTTACCGACTTATATGTCATCAGTAGTTCGCTGTCTGGTATCCAGCCATTGGTTGTTACGTATCTTACGACGACAGTCTAGGTGAAAATGATTGAGTCTTGTAGGACGTTCGGCATATCATCATCATGTGCTATGCCAGCTGGTGTAGGCGATCATAGCTCTGCACAGCTCTATTACTTATCAAGATCGTTGTTGTTTCCCTACCATGCCAAGTTATTAAACTCTCTAATATTTTCTCACGTTGTCGCCCTCTGTTGCCTGCAATCTTGCCCCTTCTGATTAGGTTCTCCAAACCTTATTTTCTCATAACGTAACTAACATATAAATATTGTCTTTTTCTTATATTATTGATTAAGCTCCGTTTCGCCGTTGATTCTTTCAACAACTCAACATTATTTTTCCTGGCAGTCCATGGTATTGTCAGCACTTTACTGTAGAACACATCTCTATTTCCTCTAATTTCCCTATTTCCTGTTTGTTAATTGTCCGAGTTTGGCATATACTGTACATGTGTCGCAAGCAGAAAAAAGCGGTTACATCACTGATGCCAGATAAAATATCAGTTTGGTGATAGTTGTTATTCCCCTTCTGTTCCACACGTTTCCATTTTTGTCTTATATATTTCATTTTTGCGCTGTCTTCTAAATGTGGCCTTATCTTTCGCAATGCTGTTGTTTACCTCAGTGTTGACGTTTACGTCTTGTGAGAGAATGCTGCCAAGGAAGAAGAAACTATTTATATATATATATATATATATATTCTATTTTCTCTGCTTTTGCTGTGAGGAGTCGCAGGATTTAATGGTGATTGGTTTTCAGGCTATTCCATGTCAGTTGACTTGATATGCAGTAATACTGTACCGTCTCAAAATATTGATAACTCTTTCAATCCAACTTTTTCTTGGTCTTCCTCTGTATCTTGATGTTTCCATTTTCATGGTGTATGCTCTTGCCACTGGCCAATACAGGTTCATTCTCAATAGGTGGCCAAACCATTTCAATCTCTTTGTTCAGTATATTTGACCACTGATGGCGTTCCAACAGTTCCCTTCCTGTTGTGTTTGATGCTTTTCTTAGACATCTCACACTTTCTCTCTTGTTCTTTGGTTAGAATCCATGTCTAACATTGAAGACATAATTTGGGGATGAATTTTGATATTATGATTTGCTCCGATAGATCTTTGTTTCAAAACTAGGGAAAGTTCATAATTTACCTAGTTGACTGGTGAACTCTTATCTCGAGCTCTCTGTTCATTCTTCTATCGTTCTGTAAGAATATTCCCTAGATATGTACATTCCTGTACGTGTTTCAATAGTTAATCATTTATTTTTATGTTGATTGTATCGGGTGTTCTGTCTATTGACATAACTTCTGTTTTCTCTGTGTTGATCTGCAGATCAACTATTTACTGTGAAACTATTTACTGTTTTAAAATCCTCTTTTATCCTTGCATGGGGATTTAAATGTGGGTTGTTTGGTGTGGGATGAAACATGAACTTTGTTGTATTTCTTGCACTGATAGTGAAGCCAAAGTTGTCGCAGGTTTGATTAAATTGGTTTAGGTGACATGCACCCTGTCCGCAGTCATTGTTATAGAGACGCTCACTGGCCAGTTTTTCTTGAATCTGAGTTTTGGCTTGCAAACGCCGTATATTAGGAAGTTTTCATCTATTCTGTATGTTATTTATAAGTGTGTTACGTCACTTGATCTAGATGCGTCTGTCGGCGTGGCAGAAAACATCAGGCTGAACAATATTGAAGCAAGAATATCTGCTTGTTTGACCCCATGTGTGATACCAAAGGCTGGTCACACTTCATCCCTGATAGCAATTAGACGTTATTGTCGCACGATGTTGATAAATTTTAGGGCAGTCAAATTTGGCGAACGTTTCCATAGAACATTTCTGTTCACTGTGTGAAATGCTTGATGATATCTACAAATGTAAACATTTGCATGGGTACCAAAGATCTTTGCCACTGCCCCGCAACTTGCACGAAATCCACACTGACTTTCATGCAGAAGATCGTATGTGAGTGTTTGTGTAAGTCAGTTTAGCACTGCACGAGTAAATATTTTGTCTGCTATAGATCACACATATACATGTCTGTTGTTGTTATAGGGATGTTTATTTCCCTTATCCTTATATGTGGACAACTGAGGCAGCTTTCAGGTTTTTAGCCAGAGTTCCTGAGCTCAAGCACGTAACAAAGATCTTGGTACGTTACTGGACAATTACCTCTCCTCCTATCTTGTAGATGTCTGCTGGGATGGCAGCCATACCAGATCATACTGCTTGATGTGATGGTGGTATGTCAAGCTATTATCTAATGTTGTCTTGTGGCATGTAATTTATTGCTTCTTCGCTGTAGGCTGATGGCTTATTGAAAACTGCTTTCAAATGTTATGCACATCGGTGTAAGATCTGGGTTTTTTCTGTAACCAGATCTGACTCTTCTGTGATAAACAAGGGCGATGAACACATAATACAGTGGTAGTCGCGGTAGTGCAGTGTTAAGTTACTGGATTGCTAACCAGGATACCATGGTTTCTAGTCAATAAGTTACTCATGGTTTCTAGTCAATAAGTTACTCGTGGTTTAGAAAAGAATTTCAGTGGTCCACATAAAACTGTAGGATACCGGGTTTAATGCTTCTGGGAATGTCAAAAAATGCTGTCATCGTCACTGTGTAATTGCAATAGGCGACGTTAGGCAAGCGGTTTCCGTTCAACCAATGACTGGGCGGCTGAGATAATATGGGAAACTATGTGCTATGACTTTTTTTCATAGCTCAGGTTACCTTTACCAGTTTCCATGATACCTAAAGAAATGAAAGCAAATACACAAATACAATGTATTACATATGATTGTTCAGAAACTGAGTGAAGCATGGTGTTGTCTACTCATTGCATCTACACGAATAGGGATCAGTACAGTCTTTAAATCCAACTTCCTGTGCCGTTTCTAAGTAACGCATTACATTGTAGAAGTAGTGGCAAACATTTTGCATTAAATGCGTCAATATTTTTACGCTGTAATTCACATTCGTCAATTTCTCAACGTTCTAGTCAGATGCACCAAATTTTCAACATCTTGTTAAAAGGCGCCAATATTTTCATGCTCTAGTTCAAATGCACCAAGAAGATAGTGTCTAACCACATACAGCAGAACAGAATATGATGATATGAACATATGTAGAACTGTTATATAAACTGTATGTCTTAGAGTAAGTTCATGTTATTAGAATTACGTAAACTTGATTAATAGTCAATGCGTTTTATATGGTTAGACTTTTCACAAATGATTAGCTCTGGTGTGGTCAAACTTTCAAATACTTCATGTTTTCCGTTAAGGTGTTGCAGGGATGGATTTTGTAGCTGTGTGATAACTGCCGCATGCTCTTGCTGTCGCCACGTCATGTACAGCGTGAGTTTTTTTTAATTTACCCTCCTACAGAAAAAAAACCAGTCCTTAACGGGGTCGAACTTTAGACCTCAGTAGTGTGAGACCAACGCTCTAACTTCTCAGCCATGTGGTATGTGTCACTTATAATAAAAAACGCACCACCATTGGCGCATGCCCCACGGTTGGTAACCCCTACATTTAAATGTTTGAATTGTAAACATGGTACAAATAATGACATTACTAATGTGTCGCAAGTGCTAGAAAAAAATTTAATGAAGTAGAAAAATCCATACACAAAATGAAGAATTGTTATAATATAATTTCTTCAGCCTAGCACAATATTATATAGACTTAAAATCCTTCTGCCTTCGTTCATTAATATAGTTCCCTTACGATGTCGAATATCTTTCTTGTCCTCTATAACATTTTCTAAATTTTGCATTTTTCTGTGACCAGTGTAATATCTTAAAGTTCGAATGTCTTCGCTACGAGTTATGGGTGCTGGATATTATCAGCGCACGTGGGACAAGTCCCTTGATGTTCCCATCCCAGCCTCAATAAATCCAGAGTATTTAGGTCCACAGTTTCACATGGGTATTGCTATATCATTCTATACGTGTATTTAATTATGATTCACTTTACCGTTGCTCTAATATTTACACCAACATTCTTCAATATTGAGAGCAACAATGAATAACACTTTCGATAATCGTCTAATCGGACAAAATGTTCCCGGCACATTTATTATGTCAAATAGATCCATTGATGCCCTGTATGACACTGTGGCTATGCTCGCCAGTGCCATCATTGCCATCAACACCCGTAAGACCGGGTACAAATATAATCTTAATCTTTCTGGCGAGAAATTATGACAACTTTACCGATTGACGGCGGAGAACTTCCCCTTCAACTTTGCAGATCATGTTCGATTCACTAAGTATGCATAAATGATAATGGTGTTATGACACCAGCAATGCCTCTCCCGTTAGAGCCATAAAGGCTCTACCGTATGACGTAAATTCACCGTATGACTGCTGGTGGTTGTGGTTAAGGCACTTCTTAGTGATTCTGTCATAATCTTCCCACTTGACTGCAAAAAACAACAAAAATTAATCCCAAAATAAACTGTCTTCTTTAACTAGTACAATATCTTCTAAACTTTGAAATTCTACTATTGGGGTATTATTTTCTAGATTTCTAAATCCTTTCTTGACCTGTATATTATCTTTTACATTTCGAAATTCTTCCTTGACGTGTGCATTATTTTCAACATTTTAAAATTCTTCCTTGACGTGTGCATTATCTTCTAGATTTTGAAATTCTTCCTTAAGTTTAAATTATTTTCTAGATTTAGATATTCTTCCTTGACTTGTCCCGTATCATGTACATTTTGAAATTCTTCCTACAGTTGTACATTATTTTCTAGATTTTGAAATTCTTCTGTGACGTGCATATATTCTCTAAATTTGGATGGAATATGTTCTTTGATTAGTGTAAAATTTCATAAATTTAGAGTTCCTTGGCGCGTGTAATATTTCCCACAATCCTAATTCCCCCTCGACAACTGGCTTCCGCCGCTGCACTGCCCTGTCATCTGTTCCTGTCAATATATAATATACTTTGCATATTTTTGACGATGTTTCATGGATCACCAGTAGAAGAGCAGCGTTGTTTGCCACAGTTTGTCTGGCTACCGTTCTTATCTGAAAGGAAATTAATACGGTTTAGAGATATCCTAAGATTTCTACATGAGAACATCTGTTCATGCATGAGCACTAGCAGAACATCGTTAGTCTGCTGGTAGCTTGTGCCCAGTAAATGTCTCAATCGATCTTCTCTTTCTTCTGTGTTCTTTCTCAAACTCCTGATGATTAGCAGCATGTAGTCCAGAAATAAATATATTATATATATATAAATAAATATACATACGTTGAGTCGTAGTTTACAACGTGTCTGCGACATCTATTGTTTCAGTCGGATAAAGCTGACTTATATGTCGTTTGAGACACCCGTGCAACAAGGGGACAACTGCGAATACCAAATAGAGTAAGGGGCATCAGTCAATTATGTGGGTACGTAGCCTTTTATTACAACAGAGAACTGTTGTTGAGGTGTAGGCCTGCGCATATTACTTTTTCACAATACATATCGCCTGTGTAGTATAACTTTATAGGATCAATAAGACTGCAATACTACACGGACCGGTGCATTACTCACTTTAAGCAGCAATACATCGTTTTTTGGGTGTGCACTAAAGATAAATTCACTTCACTTATTGATAATGTGTAATTGTGTCGTTTAAAAAGTACGTTATATTGTAATTGGCTGTGAGCTAAAATGTCTATCTATAAAGTGGGATTTTATAGAAATATGAAAAATGCATTGTATGCGCGCTAAACAGGAAAATACCCAATATTCAAATAAAATCATTCAGACATCTTAATTTCACGTAGTATTGACACACTTCGCGTGAGTTCTAGTCTCTCCCAATAGCAAACATGTCACAGCTTTATTCTACGCCCGGGCAACCCTGGAAACAGATTTTAGGTACCCAAAAACTGTTCGCCTGAACAGTGAACCTTAAATAAACATGTCTATCTTATTGAGTCCAATGTTGATTACCTCATGGATACATCAATGTAGGTGTTTATGACGCGAATATGATATTGTCTATGCAGTTATGCAGTGACTGAAAGTGGTCCTGGATTGCATATATCCACATGTGTTAGCTCGCGATGTGTCTCCTCTGGTAAAACAATCGTCATGATCTTAGTAATCGTCTGGATCAGAGATTCTCAACCTTTCTTGGCCCGTGGTTCCCTCTTGGAACACATTTTCTTTCATTGTATTAAAAAAGGTCCTTGGCTTTCACGAGAAGTCATCAAGGCTGTTTAAGTTTCATGGCTATAATTCTTGTTGTTTACTGTTCATGGTGTTACCTTCTTATAATCTACATAGAAAGATCCTTGGTCCCCCATTATTAACAGTTGTCTTCCTACCCTTCCTTAAGTCCCTATAGTTCTCAAGGGTGCCATATGGTCCACGCTAAAACGACTGATATGGATTACTATAAAAGGATATACATTTGGGAGCAGCGGTAATATCAAGTCAAAATCGCCAGGTTTAAAAGACACTTGGTGTTCGCGGTCTCAAATGAAAATTATTCCCGTGGTTCAGTCAAACACCAAAATGTAACGTCCCAGGGATCATGCTCTTTGAAATTCTATGAACTGCGCTATCGCAACTGAGCTCGTGCTGTAGACGATGTTAGTCAGGTGGTGTCTGTTCAACCATTGACATGGTGGCTGATTACTTATGGGAAACCGTGTACTGTGACGTTCATAACCCAGCATACCTTCACTATACCGGACCGGTACTGTCAGCAGATGTGTAATGGCGGATACACGCAAGGAGAGATCAATTATGGACATGTCCAGTTTGCTGTGATGATGATACGACGAGTAACTAACTAACTAACATTCACTATGTGTTAGTGAACTGAACATATCCCATATGCAAATTAGCATATCATCTATATAGCAAAAGCTATCGTATCTTCTCATTTTCAAATTAAATCCAAAGGGAATTGAAATCATCTGATCGACATGAGAGTTGACGTCAATACTACATATTAATTATTCCAATGATCAGGTTTTTTAGATGAAAAATTATCTCTTACGGCTCTTTTCAATTTCGTATGTTAGTCAAATTCTGTTATATCAGATATGTTGAACATTAAGAAAAATGGAGATCGTGCTTCTGGGGAATGGAATGTGGTGCATTGAAATATACTTGTAAACACATACACAGAACATACGGACGTTTAAGACAGAGGCGATTATTACTAAACTTAGCCGAGACTTCATGTACACTATTTACCCTGTCGTTCTCCATAATAGTCCAGCTTGCTAATCACAATAGAAACATGTAATCGAGTGCCACAATAGAAATTAAGTTACTTTATGAGGGAGATGCTTTGAGGGTTCCAAAATCCTAGTATGAGGATGAGGAACTCTGTCAAACTTTTAAACAAGTAAAGAAGTAAGAGGTGTTTAACCTCCCTTCCCCTACCAACTTATTAAATGAGAACATGGCCATTAGTTATAGTAAGCAAACAAAATAGCAGGCATGCATATCCCCCCCCCTCCTTTTCCACTTTTCTATTAAATAGTTGTCAAGAGATTTAAAAAAAATTACCACAAAAACTATGAGTTTTTGTTGAAGGTAAACTATGAAATTTTGTTGAGGTAAACTTACTGAAGACATACCTATGGTCCTGGAATACTACAGAAACTATGAGATTTTGTTGAAGGTAAACTATGAGATTTTGTAGAAGGTAAACTTACTGAAGACATACCTACGGTCCTGGAATATCTTATAGAAGACACGGTACTATATCACAATATGCAATGATTACAGACGAGAAAATACTACACTATATCACAATGTGCATTGATTACAGAAGAGAAAATACTACACTTTATAACACTGTTCAATGATTACAGACGATAAAATACTACACTATACCAAAATCTGCAATGATCACAGACGAGAAAATACTACACTATATCAAAATCTGCAATGATCACAGACGAGAAAATACGTGTGTGTGTTCGTCCATCACAAGTGATGATGACCATTTTTTACAACTTTTCAAAATTCAGTTAGAATTATCACCATACGTAATATTTCGTAGATGGCTAATGAGCCATATTCGAGCTGTAAAATTTCTTGAACAGTTCGGACATGGAATGACGACTGTAGGCGAACTCTGGTCTATCCGTGACCATCTAGCTACTCTCCGCTGTTAGATGCAGTGGATGACAATGATTTTCTAAGTGTCTCACCATGCCCGATGCAGTTCACACCGCGTTGCTGGAGTTCGTCTACATTACCCGGTGGGCCAATAAACTATCGTAGCGTCATAAGCGTGAATTCGTCGAATATCAGACACAGACGAAAAAATACTACACTATATCACAATGTGCAATGATCAGAAACAATTGTCCAGCGCACAACCATGCCTAGTATTGACCTGTTATATTAAAACAATATAGAATTCTGATTTAAAAATCAATATTACCAATAAAGATTTATAATAACTTGTACACATATAATCTTAGTGTGCTTGCTTCTAAATATAGTATTTGTTTCGGAAAGGACTTTCTCGGAGTGAAATGGAATAGGCATGTTAGAAAGTATTCAGGAAATGGATTCAAACGGCTAGTCGCATCTACAAATCTGCACAGTTTTGAGATCGATGCATTTCATTAAATCAATGATGCATAACAAATTACAAACAGTTTGAAAATACGGTCTTTACGTAATTCTTCAAAGGCGAATGCTGATAGACTATTGGTTGTTACAAACAGGAAACGATTAGAGTGCTTCCTTTCATTGGTGCGCTCGTGATCTTACGTGCTGGACCTTCAAGGACGAGCATGAACCGTTTCAGGTTCTTAGGAGCTTACATGTTTTTAGAGACGTCAAAAAATAAACATGGAAACTTAAGTGGAAAAGGGCATGTTAAGGACATACACACGATCGTTGTAACAATAAACACACACACGGAGATGTATAACGGTTTTGAAACATCTTAGGGAAATATCTGCGTCGAAGGGGTTATGTTCTAGATTCTAGACCGTGTGTTGAAACATTGGCTAGATCGATACATGGTTATGCCGTCATGCTTACAAAGAAATCGTTCAGAGATCTCTGTTAATTATCACTTTACAATTAGTGGTACTCACGGCGGCGGCGGCGGCCTCCTACTGCTCTGTTGAGAAACATTGGTACAGTACTAGTAGAAATCACCACATGTTTAATTATTTACTTTGATTATTGTTTGTAAATGTCATGTTCATTATTTAATAACTTAAATATATATTTATTCAGTGTTGAAGCTAGGGTTAGTTATGTAAAACTAACCCTAGCTCAAACTATCAAAACCCTAACCCACACCCTGAAATAAATTAATATTTAAATTATTAAATGATGAACATAAAATGTACATAGACAAGAGAATAACTCGACTATATGGTGACGTCTACTGTAACGAAACATTCAGTGCAACTTGGAAAATAAGAATACAATGAAGTAATCCTCTATATATTTTAAGTCGGTATTTAACCTTAACGTATTCACTTGTAGTGATATTATATTGAAACGACTTGTTAATTTATCTTTATCCTGATGTGTCATGTGACGTATTCCTTCCAGAACGTTGTCTTCCCAATGAACTCTCTGAACCTCTCTCTGTCATGGGCGATGTCGCTTGCGTTTTCTAGCGATGTATTCATGTTATCTTGAATGTCGTCAGTCCATCGTCTTCTTGGTCTGCCCTTTCTCCTCTTCCCAGGTACTCTTCCCTCCATTATTTATCCTAATACAACACATATATCTTAACAAATCTGTAAACTGAAACACAGCGACTTCCGTACAATAGAATAAATAACAGTAATTAGTACTAATCATAGAAGTTGCTAACGAAGAAAATGAAGAACACAAACAGACTAATCCTTATTGTGTACACTTTTTAATGTAAAGTTGGTCAATCTTGCAGAATTTGGGAATCACTGTAATATTGTATTTTATTATTATTTCTGGAAATGCACGCACCTTAAATGTTCATCGTTTGGTGTTTGTCTCCGATTAGAAATCAAAATAAATTAAAGGAAAAAAATCCAAATAAAAGTTTGCGAACATCAATAAAAAATATAGCGCTCGGACGAAATTGTAGAACAAAAGAAGATGGGATGATCATTCGTTTGATTGTATAATCAAACACGTAAAATACTCGTAAATAATTCTTGATTGATGAAATCATTCACTGGATGAACGGTCAAATGATCCTAACAAGTATTCATCATTCCCGTTGCGTGTGAATCATTTATGTGCTAATTTTAGTGAGCATTCCATTACGTATACAGTTCACTTTACTTATTAGGAAATTGCTGGTAAGTATGGCATATACACGGATGAGTTTAGACATGGTTGGTAAGTATGGCGTATACACGGATGAGTTGAAACATTGCTGGTAAGTATTGCATATACACGGATGAGCTTAGATATGGCTGGTAAGCATGGCGTATAGACGGATGAGCTTAGACATGGCTGGTAAGTATGGCGTATACACGGATGACTTTAAACATGGCTGACCTCTCTGGATTTTAAATATAGAAACTTGGATGTTAGGTGTCATTTGTTGACAGTATGTGTACCAGTGCAATTATTGCTTCACATTATGTGTACCAGTGCAATTATTCCTTCACATTATGTGTACCAAGGCAATTATTGCTTCACATTATGTGTACCAGGGCAATTATTGCTTCACATAATGTGTACCAGTGCAATTATTGCTTCAAATTATGTGTACCAGTGCAATTATTGCTTCACATTATGTGTACCAGTGCAATTATTGCTTCACATTATGTGTACCAGTGCAATTATTGCTTCACATTATGTGTACCAGTGCAATTATTCCTTCACATTATGTGTACCAGTGCAATTATTCCTTCACATTATGTGTACCAGTGCAATTATTGCTTCACATTATGTGTACCAGTGCAATTATTGCTTCACATTATGTGTACCAGTGCAATTATTCCTTCACATTATGTGTACCAGTGCAATTATTCCTTCACATTATGTGTACCAGTGCAATTATTCCTTCACATTATGTGTACCAGTGCAATTATTCCTTCACATTATGTGTACCAGTGCAATTATTCCTTCACATTATGTGTACCAGGGCAATTATTGCTTCACATAATGTGTACCAGTGCAATTATTGCTTCACATAATGTGTACCAGTGCAATTATTGCTTCAAATTATGTGTACCAGGGCAATTATTCCTTCACATTATGTGTACCAGTGCAATTATTGCTTCACATTATGTGTACCAGTGCAATTATTGTTTCACATTATGTGTACCAGTGCAATTATTGCTTCACATTATGTGTACCAGTGCAATTATTGCTTCACATAATGTGTGCCAGTGCAATTATTGCTTCAAATTATGTGTACCAGTGCAATTATTGCTTCACATTATGTGTACCAGTGCAATTATTGCTTCAAATTATGTGTACCAGTGCAATTATTGATTCACGTTATGTGTACCAGTGCAATTATTGCTTCACATTATGTGTACCAGTGCAATTATTGCTTCAAATTATGTGTACCAGTGCAATTATTTCTTCACATTATGTGTACCAGTGCAATTATTTGCACATTTCAGAGAACAATATCATAATTGATTGCCTTTCCATTTGTTCAGCTGGTTGTGTTTGTGAGCGTACTGTAAGTAGATTGTGTTTTTGTGTGTGTAATTTAAGTATATAATGTTTGGTTGCGTAATGTATGTAGATAGTGTTTGTGTGTGTAATTTACTTAGATAGTATGTGTGTGTGTTTAATCTACGTAGTAGTATTTGCGTGTGTAATATACGTAGATAGACTTTGTGTATGTGTAACCTACGTAGATAGTGTGTGTGCGTGTGTAATCTACATAGATAGTCTCTGTGTGTCTGTGTAATCTACATATAAAGTATTAGTGTGTGTGTGTAATCTACGTAGTTAGTGTTTGTAGTGTCAACTTATATGTGTTAAGTACAGAGCTTTACACAATGATTGTTCCCTCATGTGCCAAATATGTTTTATGTCATACAGATTCTTCCCCTCATTTGCCCAGTACTTATAATGTCACACTGATATTTCCCCTCATATGTCCAGTACTTCTGATATCACACTTCTGATGTCACCCTTCTTATGTCACACTTCTAATGTCACACTGCTAATGTCACACATATATTTCCCCTCACATGTCAAGTACTTCTGATGTCAAATACTTCTGATGTCACAATTTTTATTTCACACTTCTGACGTCACACTTTTGATGTCAAACTTCTGATGTCACACGTATGATGTCACATTTCTGATGTCACACTTCTAATGTCACACGTTTTATGTCACACTTCTGATGTCACACTTCTAATGTAAAACGTATGATGTCACATGTCTGATGTCACACTTCTGATGTCAGACTTCTGATGCCACACTTCTGATGTCACACTTCTGATGCCACACTTCTGATGTCACATTTCTGATGTCACACTTCTGATGTTACACTTCTGATGTCACACTTTTGATGTCACACTTCTGATGTCACACTTCTGATGTCACATGTCTGATGTCACACTTCTGATGCCACACTTCTGATGTCACACTTCTGATGCCACACTTCTGATGTCACACTTCTGATGTCACACTTCTGATGTATCAAATTCTCCAAGTTGCAGTTTAGATGATATTTTAAAATATAATAGAAACTAAACTTTAACAATAAGTAAATGTATTATATCTGCATTATTATTGTATTCGTTAAGTGATAAGCATATTTATGGATTACCGTTGTTGCAAACAGAGAAATGGAATAATGTACCATACTGACATAGAATAAACGTGATTCGGATAAGAGAAATGTTTCATGTGATAATTTCAATTGTAAACGTTATGTATGTAAGTGTAGACGGCGCAAGTCTCCATCTAGATAATTATACAGAAATATTCTAATACATGCTTGACATACATGCAAGCTTTCTAAAATAGAAAACTGAAGCGTTCATTTTTAGGATGATTAGTTCCCAGAGACATCGTGACCATGGAATATCCACATCATAAGACTAGTTCCCGGCAGATATGGCGACCCTGGGGTATTCACATCATCAGATAAGTTCCAACAGTCAAGGAGAATATGGAATACCTACGTCATCAGACTAGTTCCCAGTTAACCGCGGAATATCCACAACAGACCATGCATAAATATTCTGCGTGAAATAATTTTCAGCACTAGTACACTCTGCCGCTAAGTGGTAAAACCTTCAACACTTTCATTACAATTAATTTGGCCAAGGAAAATGTGTAGCAGCACGACATTGGCTTTATTCTCTTACAATCACTGCGGCGTGCACTGCGGCGTGCACTGCGGCGTGCACTGCGGCGTGCACTGGACACTTTTTCATGTTTATATTACTAGAACACCCAGTTGTTGTTGTTTTTACCAGGGATCGAGTCCAAGGTGCGATTGTGCTATCAATGTCCTAACTTTTCGACCACCATCGAAAATGATAAATCCCAAAGGACTAGCTTCCATAGTTGTGTCTGTGTGTCTCTGAACACTTAATTAATGTTCTCGCTGAATTTGTCATTTTTATCGCTATTCAACATCTGACCCAGATGGAACCAGACGAAGAAAGAAAGGATTGATCGTATTCTGCCAGAATCTGCAAATAACTTGGCCTCAATATCACCGGTCAGAGAACATTCCTGCTGATTTCACGACTGCATATAGAAATGTCTTCAATATCATTTCCTGTGACGTATGCTTTGAAGAAGGACAGCTTTCTGAAACAAAATTGAATTTATGGAGACCTGTTTCTTGATACATTTTTTATTGTTTTCCGGAAACATGCCACGACTTTTCAATTTTTCAATTATTTCAATAAGAAAAATAACAGAACTTTCATCTTCTATACGCTAGCTCAAAGTCGTTCGATCGTTTATATCTATAACTTATTCATAATGCCTGTCGTACTTGTGCATTCGTTTTTAAACTAGTGCAGGAATGAACATCCTGAACAGAATGGATTGTCTCATGATAATGCTATTCTAAAATGCTATATATCATCCTTTCTGGTCACAATGAGAAGGGGGTGTCCATTAATTAAGTCAGAAACTTTTTTCAATGTATACCCCCACCAGACGTTTTCTACCTGCTTAATAAGATCAAAAACGATTGAATTTTCTCTTCACCCTTTTCTAAAAATGTTAAAAACGTGAGAGATACATGTTATGTTGACATTTTTATTAAAATTCCGCAGATTGAATTAGTTTAAATGGTGTACAAAAACGGTATTGTTCACGTCATCTTTTGTCAACCCCACTCCTCCTTGTCAACCCCACTCCTCCTTGTCAACCCCACTCATCGTTGTCAACCCCACTCTCCCTTATCAACCTCACTCTCCCTTGTCACCAACAGTAACACTTTCTCAGACACCTCTCAACGAATTCTTGACATAATGTATGGACATCCGCAAAGATGTTATTTACGCATGTGAGCTTTATTTGTTATACTTTGTGTCAACTTTATTTGTTATACATCATATGTCAACTTTGTTTGTTATACCATGTGTCAACTTTGTTTTCTATACTATTTGTCAAAGTTGTTTGTTATACCTTTTCTCAACGTTCTACCATGTGCCGACATTATTTGTTATACCATGGATCAAATTCAATTGTCATACCATGTGTCGACTTTATGTATTGTATAAGTTGCGTCATCTCTATTTGTTATACCATGTGTCAACTGTATTTGTTATACCTTGTGTCAACTGTATTTGTTATCTTGTGTCAGGGTTATTCGTTATACATTGTGCCAACATTATATGTTACACAATTGGTCACATTTAGTTGTTATGCCACATGCAAACTTTATTTGTTATAACTTGTGTCGACGTTATTTGTTCTACTTTGTTTCAATATTAGTTGTTTTATACTAATTTATACTTTTGCCACCATTATTTGTTATTCCATGTGTCAACTTTATTTGTCATAACATGTGTACACTTTACTGTGTATATTTTGTGTTACTTATGACATGTGTTCTGAAAGGAAACATTTGACATTTCAATAAGGCAAATTTTGGGTTTCTCAACTGTTTACATTTCATGTTGTTCACCGAACGTTTTCGCATTTCATCTGTGGGATTTTTAAAACCTTTTCACTTTTCATCTGTAGGCTTTTTTAAACCTTTTCACATTTCATATGTGGGCTTTTTAAAACCTTTTGACATTTCATCTGTAGGCTTTTTAAATCCTTTTCACTTTTCATCTGTGGGCTTTTTAAAACCTTTTCACATTTCATCTGTAGGCTTTTTTAAACCTTTTCACATTTCATGTGTAGGCGTTTTTAAACCTTTTCACATTTCGTCTGTAGGCTGTTGAGCTTTTCCACATCTCATCTGAAATTTTCTGAACTGTTAGATACTTCCTCTGCATATTTTTAAACGCTTCACAATTTATTGTATACATTTTTATTAACTTTACTACATTTCATCTGTAAGATTTTGAACTTTTTGACATGTCATCTGTAGGTTTTTGAACTTCCATCTATAGGTTAACATCACTTCTTCTATATGTTTATGTATGTTATACATTTAATTTGTAGATTTTTAACTTTCAAAATTTCAGGTAAATATTTTTAAACTTTTTACATTTCTTGTACAGAACTATTTTTAACATTCAACATTTCTTCTATATGTATTTTAAAGTTTGTAGAATATTTATTTTGCAGTCTTAGAACGTCTCCATTTTTTATTAAGGATAGGGAACTTTCAACATCCTAGAAAACAAGTTTTCTTCACGTCAAATGTCTGATTTCACTTTTCCATAATGTTTTGAAATTGTAACATTTCATTAGAGCTTTTAACTTTTCAACGATTCGCTATGGAGTATGTTTAGAGTTTGGAAGAAATTATTTTTTTGGATGGTAGCTCTAAGACTTCGATACATAATGGTCAGATATTTCTTAAATAATGGCATAAATCTGCTTTATGTTGCCAGTAATTTCCAGACTGGGTTTCGATAATTAATGCGATCAAAGTAAATAAAATAGTTATACAGTCACGAAATATAAGTCCGCTCGAAGATATAAGGAAAAATGAAGTCCCACACCACCCATGTTCAAAACGTATTAAAAACGTACAAAATTGCTATAATAACACAAAATTATAATACCAGAAGTATGTGGACATATATCACTTTCAATCGAAACGATTATTATGTTGATATAAACACCAACATTTATTGATTTAACAAATAAGTAAAGATCTGTAAAATGACTCCACGTTATCCCAGGTATAACCTGTGGATAGATTAAAAGCTTCACGTAGCGAAAGTGAAAGTTGGCTACAGCGCAATATTTCATGTACATGTCGATGTGTCTAGATGCACAAAAGACATATCGACAAGAGCTACGCGAAACCTACTTGACTGTCCAGCAGAAGATGGCAGATTACAGCAATGCCGTGCACGGGCGTACCTTCAAATACATGCCGGTAAGGAACACCCGTTGTATTCCGAAATATAGAAAGTTAAAGGCTGCAGACTTAAAAGAGAGGGAAGTCGAGGATGAGACGTGCTGAGGATGTCATACAAAGCGTGTGCAGATTGCAAGATGTGGCATCAGGTGCGGAATGCATACTTCTACCCGCAGATTTCGAAACGTGTTTGAGAGTAGTAATATCACTTAGCAGGAAATGCAGAGAATGGTGTCCCACATGTGTGGAGAAAAAAGTGCAGGTTTTGGTAAATGAGAATGCCAAAGAGGGATGTGATTACATACACTGATGGATCTGTGATTAGACATGTTCGCACTGCTTCGGCTTTCAGGTAAAACGATCAGGAAAGAGAGTGGGACCTTTGCGGTTACTACGAGTAGCATGACCATGGAGACTATGACGGTGACCATGACATTTGAATGCGTATGCACACAGAAGGTAATGCAGATCTACATCTTGAGTGACTCTATGGGTATAATTAGGAAAGTACAAGTTGGTGTTGTTCGCAAACAGTGGATTAAGGCCTTGAGAAAGGCGAGGGTGAATGTGGTTACATTGATTTCATGCCGTGGCATGTGGGTGTTCGAGTTAATGAAAGAGCAGATAAAATGGCGTCATGCGTGATTGTGGCACAGGCAATGGGGTTTTAAATGCGGTGTTGCTAGACGTGAACATTTTGGTAGGCGCAGAAGAATGATGGTCAAACATTAATGATAGCACCGGTAATTTTAGTAGAAGTGTAATGGCGGATACACTCAATGAGAGATTGGAGCAACTATGGACGTGTCCAGTTTGCAGTGATGATGATCAGACGACTAACTAACTATTGCATGCGCATGTATGAATTGCAATGATATCATTACACTTTTTCAAGTTTCATTTCCAAACTCCAAACACTTCTCCATCATTAAGAACGTCCACGTTCTAATCCTTCAGATGTTTAAAGAGTGTCCAGGCTCTAATTCCTAAGCTTCTTAAGAACGGCGTTGTCTGATTGTAAAATAAAGAATCTCATTACTGGTCGGACATGTTTTTATTCTTTTATTTTGGGTACCATTATAAACAACAGAGACTATTAAGGAAAGGTTGCTCATGCGAGTCCAGGCTCAAACGCTTGTCAGCAAAACAGTCATACATATAGAAGACCTTTTGCATTTAAAATGTAAACAGGCCGATTTTGATAATTTCCATCAATTTTGTTGGTCGGTCTTGGCTGTGTTTGGCATTCGACTCATAGTATATAAAGTGACCAAAGAAAATTACGACAATAATCAAAAGAGTACACAATGAACTCCTAATTGTTTCTGTACATAGGTCTTACAGTACTGTCGAAGGTCATTGTTTTATAGAGTGAGTTGGATTTATACACAGTTTGAGTGGCGCAATGAGGGAAGGCGGGGACGGCGCCCAGTTCTGTCACTACTATTAGTGGCCTTATATAAATGTGACACAATTTTAGAAAGACCTCTACGTGCAGGACAGAGTGCCAAATTGTTAGCATTGCTCCAGTACCACATACACAAGCTACGCCACTTCAGGTTTGCAGAGATAAGAAGTTCCTGTCAAATTATGTGCCCGATATCACGAGGTATACTCCTAGAACACTCCTATCTCTCTGGGTTTCTTAGTCTTGAAAGAAGAGCGGGTGCAAAGGGAACGCAATGCTCTCGGCGGACCCAGGGTTAGCAGATAACGAAGATCCCAAATGCACCTCCTCCCGGTGCACACTGGAAACAGAAATACAGCGACTCGTGCTGATTCTGGCTAAATCATTTGGGAATCGTGTCCCAGAATGTCGAGGTAGCAGATGGAAAGAGATTTTTCTTCATAAGAGACAGACAATATCTCCGACACCACCAGCACCAACACATACAGCGACACTATCGTCACACAGTGACGCTATTCAGTCCAGTCCGAACATTAGAGGGTCGGCCAATAAAATAGGCACGAAAAGGTAGATGCATGGCGAGAGACGTATAGATTTCATACTGAGTACAATGAAAGGGCAGAACAGCGCTAGAGGGTAGCACCAACTGCAAATAGAAAGCGAAAACGTTCCAAGGAAATCGGAACTACAAGATCTGTTAGTTCGAGACGAGCTTCTAGTCACCTGTGCTCCTTATGGGCAGAGACCCAGACCCAATAATGGGCGGTTGGCAAAGCAAGAAGACCTGGCCTAACTCTAATGTCGAGCCTTTCTACACCGAAAACATGCTAGCGAAGAGAAAGGGTTCCGTACCCGATGGATTCAGGCACAAAACGGGACAACAATTGCAGCCCTTGCCCAACTCTACTGTCAAGCTTTTCTATACCGGAAATACACTTGCAGAGAGAAAAGGTTCCGTATCCGATGGGCTCAGGCACAAAAAGGAACAACAATGGCAGCCCTGGTCCAACTCTACTGTCGGATTCTTCCTCATACGGAACCAGACTCGCGGATGAGAAAAGGTTCAGTACCCGATTGGCACAGGCACAGTACGTCCAATTACACGAGGCAAATTCATAGACGGTGAAACACCTCTTGCGAGATAGACGTGAACGAAAATCGTCTCGACGAAGAGTCACTACACACAAGTGTGCCCGGCTATAGATAGGTAGGTTGTCACGGACTAGGGAAGTCTACTACCCGAATTTAAGGCATGACGAAAACGGGTGTGCTGGACCTCGGACGTCCAGACCACAGAGTGGCCAGCGGAGGTGCAAATAACACAGTTTTACTGTAAACTTGCAGCACAACGTACTTCACGCTCCCCGGCAGAAATCACACGATATATTCGTTGTGGTTATATGAGAGCGAACGCTGAAGAAGAAGAAGAGGAAGAAAGAAGAGCAAAGAATAGTAGCATTATCACCTGTAATTCATATCATAATAGATGGCTAATGAATGATTGTGTGTGAGGTTGACTATCCCATAGCACTGAAGGTCAAAATACTATGCTGAAAAAGGATGTATCGGTCCCAAATTAACATATATCGCAGCAAGATCGGAATATGAAAAGAAATTAAATATAACAATGTACCAAGAAGTGTATATTGAATGTGGAAAACGTTTAACTCTTAAACAACGTTCTACCACGGAAGCTGAGACGTTTTTGCAATATACAGCGATATAAGAGCATCATGAAATATTAGTAATGAAGTCTTGGTAACAGAAGATATGGCTGTCAAAGGAAACGATGAAAGAGAGACATCTTAGAATGTTTAATCATGGCATATGCTGCAGGATATTAACTCGTCGACCGGGATCATAAATTGCTGTGAGAGTCCTTAGAGAAAACTATGTTCTGTATATTGTGTCATCTGGAAAATATGCTTTTGGTTGCTGATCCAGTCGGCCATTGGCGTATTACCTTTAAATCACTATTATCTATAATATAAACACTATACGATGGAACACTTTTTCTTAGGACTAGAATCTACTTTTCTGAACGAGATGGAGAACGAGCCCAAAGATGATAAGACGAACATCCCTACAATATATTTTTAAATTAAGCAATGAGAACTACTTGCTTCGATATGTCAGAATTTAATTGCTGCCAATCCCGTAGAGAAGATAGGATGGGTTTAAGAGTGGCTATCAACAGAGTACTAACATGTCTTCTAGCTGACTTAATGATGCCTTCATTCGCTTGCCAATTGCCCGCAGTTCTTTCTTTTTTCAAATTTAATGATAACAGCAGTGATCTGGGTGTGCCAAGCTGAGCTATTAGGGGTTGAAGTCTCCCAGGAACTAGGATAGATGCTGCAGCGCTTGAGAGTGTTTATTTAGGTGATCCTCTAAGCACATTTTCTGCCCTCCACTTGAACGTTTACCACCGCACAGTTCTCCATAAAATCAATCAATCAATCAATAAACCCGTAACCCTTCAGGGTCGTAGGGGTACCACATTGGATGCCTCTGCACAGAGAGTCCTCCAGCGAATTATATCCTCAGCGATGTAGATGAGTCGGGAACTATCTTGCCCTGTCCATTCCTTGATATTGTCTATCCATACCTTTATTTGCCATCCTCTGCTTCTTCCAACCTCGACAGCTCCCTGCAGTGTTGTTTTTGACAAGGAATCGTGCCTGCATACATGTCCGAACCATGCTAGTTTTCGTCGTTTCACTATTGAAAGCAATGGCTCCTGAACACCTGCACACATCTCTACTTTATTTCTTACGTACACATTGGTCTTATGTTCCCTATAGGAAATTCGTAGAATTCGTCATTAGCATTTGCACTCGAAAGCCTGTAATCGTCTCTCCATGTCCGCAGTGAGTGTCCAACTCTCACAACCATACATCACAACAGAAAGCACCAGCGACTTACACAGTTTGATTTTCACTCCAACACTGATGTTGCTTTTCCAAATCACAGTTAGCCTTGACAAGGACGCTAAAGCCATTTCCAGCCTTATTTTTAGTTCTTCTTTGCATTTACCATCGCTGCATATACTGGATCCGAGATATTTGAAGGTATTCACCTCCTAAAGCGTATGTCCATTCATCACGATATTTGTCTAGTTTTCTGTGTCTCTGCTGTTTACCAAGATTTTGCTCTTATCTGTATTGATATCCATTCCGTACTTGCTGGTAACTTTTTCCAACTTTGCTGTTAATTCTTGCAATGATTGTTCTGACACAGCTATAAGATCAATATCATCAGCGAAACACAAATTGCAAATAGGGCGACCTCCGATCGATATAGATGTGTTATAATCATGTAATGTCTCTTGTATGATGTGCTCTAAGTATATGTTAAAAAGTACTGGGGACATTATGCATCCCTGTCGACATCCCAAATTTGTTTTGAAGAACTCTCCAATTGTATTGTTTGACAAGACAGCACTATTTGCATTTTTGTACAGAGCTTCAATAATGTCTATAATTGTGGTGTCAAAATTAAATTGCCTCAGTATGTGCCACAGACCATCATGCCAATCACGGCCAAAGGTCTTTGTAAAGTCAATGAAGTTGTGGTATAGATCATGTTGGTGCTGAATATTTTTTTCGATTAGTGTTCAGATGTTAAATATTTGTTCAACAGTGCTTCTGTTTGCTCTGAAGCCAGATTGTTCTTCTGCAATTATTTCTTCCGACTTATGTTTTATTCTGTTAAGTAGTATTCTCCATATAATAATCGCCCTGGAATGCGCTTGTCGGGCACACAAATGATGTGGACAGTCCAGCGGAGTTGGGACCTCGTCAGCAGTGCATGGGTGCTTAACATAAGGGACTTTCGAAGGATTTCTGTTTCTTGTACTCGATCTTGACAGCGTAATACCATGAGGTTTCGTAGGCATCGAAGGTGGAAAGAGTTAAGCTGTCGAACGTGTCTCGTATAAACAGTCCAGGATGACGCAGCATAAAGCAGTGTTGGTAGAACCACTTCGCGGTACACGTCCAAATTAGGTGTCCAACTGAGACCACGCCTGATCACATTGGCACAAAGGCTCCCGAAAGCCACACTGGCACGATCAACAAGTAGAAAATCATCCTTGTCAATTGTTGCAGTTTGTGATAGGGTGCTGCCTAGATATACAAACGTGTTGGCAGTATTGAATTTTTGTCCCTTTGCTGCGATTACTGGTTCTAGGAAAGGGACACCTGGCGCTGGTTGATACTTTACTAATGTCTTCGCTGTGCTGATGGTGAGACCGAACGCATTATAGACCAAAGAATAGAGGTTCATGCTGTCATGCATATCTATCCGACTGGTAGCATTTAGTGCACAATCGTCGGCGAACAATAAGTCGCAAACAATGTCCATCTTAGTTTTGGTCTAGCCCTTCAATCTACTAAGACTGAAAAGTTCTCCATCAGCAAGATAGCGAAACGAAATTCCTGAACGGCTATTCCGCAAAGCATCATTTAACATGGCAGAGAACCCATTCTGAAGAGCGCCGTAGTCAAGACGCAACATTGTTTGGCACCGTTAGTTACTGTAAACGGGGTTCAGCGTGTGCCGTCATCTTGGACACAGGGGTCATACCATCATGGAATTGGCGAACCACGTTGGTGAATTTGTCGTGAAATATATATTTAATTTAAACTGTTAATTAACAAGTTGAGAATCAGGTAACACTTCAATCAGCTTGAATTCTACATATTCTATCTTAAATGTCCCCCCCCCCTCCAAAAAAGAAATGCAATAAAATATCATAAAAATGAAGAAATGTCCACGTGAAGTATTGAAATGATCTTTTATCCAGACGAGCCTCGATTTTCGAAGACGTATCTATAGGCATGATAGTAGCAGTGGCGGCAAGTCTTGATACAACGATCTATCAATAATCAGACTTACATAGTTGTAGTCAGTGATATTCTATGAGTCACAGATTGTGAAATAATTTGAAGAAATGCATTACCAAAAGATATTAATGAAGAATATTGGGATACTTTTTTTGTAATGTTCTTTCAGGTATTGCTAGTTCAACCAAATTGTATTGCTAGTTCAACCCCATTGTATTGCTAGTTCAATCCCATTGTATTGCTAGTTCAACCCCATTGTAGTGCTAGTTAAACCCCATTGTATTGCTATTTCAATCCCATTGTATTGCTAATTCAATCCCATTGTATTGCTAGTTCAACCCTATTGTATTGCTAGTTCAACCACATTGTATTGCTAGTTCAAACCCCATTGTATTGCTAGTTCAACCCCAGTGTATTGCTAGTTCAACCCCATTATATTGCATTTCAATCCCATTGTATTGCTAGTTCAACCGCATTGTATTGCTATTTCAATCCCATTGTATTGCTAGTTCAATCTCAATGTATTGCTAGTTCAATCCCTGTATATTGCTAGTAAAATCCCCATTTATTGCTAGCTAAATCTCCTTTATATTTCTAGTTCAATCCCCATGTATTGCTAGTTTAATCCACATGTATTACTAGTTTAATCTCCAGGTATTAATAGTTTAATCACCAGGTATTGCTAGCTCAGTCCCCATGTATTGCTAGAAATAGATCTTCTGTATCATGTTGCGTGGTATTTTTTCAGAACTTTATTTGAAATACATAGGACTTCCTTCCACAATCAGTGATGCCCAATTCTTGGAGAAGTAGCACTCTCATTATCTTGGCTTATTTGACATTTTACCTGATTTGTCATTTGCTGACGAGGTGAAGTATAGTGACACATGCTCAGTTTCGTCAGACAAGATAAATTATTCTGTTTGGGATAGACTCACTGCAATGTTCTAAAACAATTACATAGAGGAATCCGTGGTTATTGTTTGGAATGCGTACATACCTATTTGATTATTTCCCTGCTTATTATGCTTAAATTGTATGCTTATTATATGTTAATTTACATATACACTTATATAGGTTTATTGCTAGTTATACAAAACACAACTCTTTTAGACCTAACACCTAAACTCTAAACTTAAATTAATTTATATTTAAATTACTTATTGATTAATTATATATATAATCCCAATATTGTATTATTTAAATAATATTAAATTATAATATTTATATTAGTTATCCCTAAAATAAGCTCGTAGGCACGTATTCCAAACAAGAACCGAACTTTTCTATTCAGACGGGACACAGTGAACGAAATAACTAATAATATGTTAGATATAGCGCATGCAAATCCGACGTTTGTACAACAATGTCATTGTCAAGGAACAGAACAAAGACATCAACATATGGATTTAAGATATAACACGATAAAACCTCACTCATGGAGAGTCAGGTGCTGAATATAAAAGAATGTCGTTTAAGATGGAAAAACAGAATGCGATGCTAAACAGAAGAAAATAGTTGTTACCTGACATCAACCGGAGATTGTTAAGTAGCTTAGGGATTCGTTTGAGAGAGTGGGTTCTTTGGAATCAGTGATTAGTCCTTCTAGGTCTAAGAAGTGGTTGCGTGACTTGCCAAAACTTACATGAGAATTCCTTCCAGGATTTTAGTCAAATAACTGACGTATATGGCACTTAACGTCTTCACAAATGCTTCCATTTGATACAATTACGAAGTCTGATTTGCGTGTTCGCTTAGAACGACAACGTAATAATTCCACGTCGCTCTGGTTGTTCGGGGAGGAGCAAAGAATAACAATACTGTGACTTTCCATGCGAGGTAACAAAGGCGATGTGGTGGTGGAGTTGGCTGTACCATATCATAGCGGTAAGCCCCACAAGAAATGCTCATATCGGATGTGTCGGGCAGAAAGTCGCAGATTCAAGCTGTAGACAATGGCTCAAAACATTTGTTGTCTGAACTACATCATCACAATCTGAAGGAGTTTGAGAACAAACTCAGAAAGCAAGGAAATACTTGAAACAAAGTTCAGGCTAGTCCTGGTGGTCTTAGATAAATAATATTACAAGAGAAGTATTGTGTCTTCATGTCGTTAAGTGTAACTGTTAAATCAGCACACAGGTGTGGGGGCTGTTATAGGATATATATATATATATATAATGTAGGTTTTTGGAAAATGTCAATTAGGATTTGTCATACGTTTTCTTGAAGGTAATTGAGCGAGTATGTGTACAAGTGAAAGAATATTTGTCATTGAGTGTAAGTATGTTTGTTACTCTTAATTATAGACATTGCATGTTTAAGTAATTATTGCTTCATTGTGGATGTCTATGGCCAGTATGAAATCAACGCAGACATTGAGTAAAGTTTACGCAAGTTTAACCTTGTGTTGCATTTAGATTGGTCAAGACCAGTGTGCAGTGCATGTGAAAATGATAAACTGGTTGCGACGCACGGCTGACATCTAGCTATACGGATAGGCAGATCCATAGTTAAGTGGAATTGGTAAAACAATGATAGTAGTATATTATTTTCGACTGCAGAAGTTGCATCTGATAAGTTAAAGGAGCAAAATTATTTTTTAAAAACAATGACATACCTCATTTGTGTTCTCCGAACTACAGCCTGATGGAAGTCTAGTCAGACCATTGCCCCGCTACAAGAGTGAACCAGTGGGGAGTTTGAGCACAAAAGAGAAATGAATTACCCCATTTTCCATATTCTTGAGACTAACGGAAATTGAACCAGTCCGTTAAACGGCACCAAATCGCCTAGCAACTATTTGCACACACGTTCTTCCGTACTTGACTAACCGCATCTCCAAAAAAAGATGCGATTTTGTCAATCCATTCAAACCGTGCACTCAAAGTAACTATAACGGACCAATCGAGACAAGGACTATTACAACAACAACAAACATCCCGTACAGGTATTGAACTATCCTCAATAACAACAAACATATAACATATAATATCCGTATTAGTTTGGATCATTTCATTCTCGTTAAACAAGCGTGCATTCCATTTTATGAATCAAATGTATCATATCACACATGATACAAGTATGGCCATGAACAGCTAGTGGCTAGCGAGGGGAAATGGGCAATCCCGAATAATCTAGTTGGCAGAGATGTCAATAGAATACAACCAAAATTTATACATATCCTTCATAGATCAAGAGAAAGCATTTGACCGAGTAAACAGAGAAAAACTATGGGAAACATTAAATTTTATGGAGTATGCCAACATTTAATTAACGTTTGTAGAAGTCTCAATAACAACAGCAGTTGTACTATAAGAACAGTTGCAGGCTACACGGAGGACTTTGTGATTATCACAGGAGTAAAGTAGGGATGTGTATTATCCCCACTACTTTTTATTACATACATGGACCATATAAACAAAACAGCAAATTCTAATGAAGCAAATGAACTGCTTTTTGCAGATGACCAGGTTTTATTCCACAACAGCATTAAAAACCTGCAAGACCACCTAAGCATAATAGACACAGCAGGCAAGCAATTTGGAATGAAAATCAACATAGACAAAACTGAAGTAATGAATATTGCAAGAGAAAAGGAGAACATCAACATACAGATAAACAATAAACAACTAAAACAAGTAGATGAATTAAAATATCTGGGCAGCACATTGAGATATGACAACAAACAAGAAGCAGAAATAAACGCAAGATGTAATAAGGCCTGTCAGATCATTGGTCAATTAACACCTTTACTAAGAAACAAAGATATTACACTAGAAACAAATAAAGCGCTTTTTAACACCATTTTCTTACCAACATTGTGTTATCAGTGTCAAACTTGGACATTAGATTCTAGAACAATACATAAGATTAACACCACTGAAATGAAATGTGTGAGACGTATGATTGGAGTTAGCTTGAGAGACAAAATCAGGAATGAAGCACTAAGGAAACAATTAGGGATCAAGCCAACAATAGAATACATACAGAAACAACAAGTTAAATGGTACGGCCACATAACCAGACAGAAAGAGCAAAGTATTATCCAAAAAACACTTAACAAACGATACGAAAACAGGAGACCTATTGGACGCCCTCGTAAAAGGTGGATAGATAGTGTATTAGAGACACTCGGAAATATAACAGCAGAGGAGGCAAATAGAAGGGCAAAAGACCGTACACTCACTCTCCTCTCAACACCGAAAGGTACATGGGGACAGAAAGACGAAGAAGAAGACACATGATATAAGTCAGAATACATGTATATATTGGTCTCTCATGGTAGAGTACACTAGTTTCATTGTCTGATTAATCACAGTTGCAGACAATCCAGATTTTTAAGGCATGTGATGAGGAAAGTAAAACTTGAACATTTTGCAACTACCCGGGTGATCAAGGAGAGAAGAGAGAGAGAAATTTCTGGATGGGCTATCATTATGACACAAAAAGAAGTCACCAACTGAACTTATTAAAAGCACAAGAGATAGAGAGTTGTGGAGAAGCATGATCGCCTACACCACTCGACAATGCACTTGATTTAGCATAGTTTAAGCTCACGCTTACACAAGCTAATTAAAGAATATTCGTGTAGGGAAGACGAGAACAGACTAATATTAAAATACTAAGTATAGTGTTGCCATATTAAAACTGAATCACTATAACAAAAGAAAATATGACAACATTAACTAGTGTCAAAATCTCTTCCCACTGAAACCATTCAGCAAATTTCTACACTGAAAACAATTAATAAAGTTGTTTCTTTGATATAATTGTTGGCTGATTTCACTATTGTCAATATTGGGATTTTAATTCTATAAGTTTTGCTAAAGTTGTTATTATATATATATATATATATATATATATATATATATATATATATATATATATATATATATATATATATATATATATATATATATATATATATATATATATATATATATATATATATGTGTTCGTGTGCTCATGCGATTTCATTAGTATTTCTGTATTGTTTCTTAAAGGGTTGGCAGATTGCAGTATGTGACCTATAGAGCGGAATGATATGTGTCATAGGTTACAGCGTGACAGCGATAACTTGTGATTTGATATTTTGTAAACTAATGATAGTATATATAATCATTATAAATCAGCCTCCCGGTCAGTTATAATGGCTTGAAGAAACGAATTGGGCTATCAGATTCTAGGTTCTTAGTTTAACCGTTTTAACAATCTGTCTGCAGCTTAGACAACTGTCAGATCTTGAAGTGTTAGCTAGAAAAACCACTGGATCAGAATATGTTTCGTGATTGCACCCCAGATAGATGATTTTAGGGTCTCATTTAAACGAGGGAGACACAAGTGAACAATATGTTGGGATACACTGTATTTAGAGGATACAAAATACAGAGTCTATCACAACCAATGCTAGACAGTAGGGTAATTAAATTCATAAAAGTTCTCCCAACATAAAATAAATTAGTTCAGGAAAATAGGCAACATAACCAACAATAATATACATAAACATCGTCTTTAATGACGAAAGATCATGTCGACAAAATCGATTTTCCACGTGAGTGGCACTCAAAGTGGAGCATTTAGCCTTCTCAAAACCCCAAACATGTCGGATCCATTTAAAATATTGTTAAACAGGTCAGTGCAACTAACCTAAAAGAATGTAAACATTAAAATAAATTTGCGTACACATGCAAAAACAATATAAGCATTAAAACAGATCTGTGTACAAACGTGAAATACCGTTGGAAGTCATAGCGGCAGAATTACCTGATGTGCAACCTCCGTTATTTTTGTAGTTCATACGCTCTGATATAGCCACATTATAGTTGTCAGCGGTTGAAAGAAACATACCTCACCAAGAAGACAAATTTTAAAATGTGTTAAAAAATGAAGTAGAAGATTGATTTTATTGTATTATAGTTTTCACTGTATATTAGATCCCTTTCAACAAAGTGCATACCGCAAGTCAAGATTACATATTATAACATAATAACTCCTTCTAAAAAGGGGGGGGGCAGTGGAGACCAATTTTATAAAAACATGGAAACAGGAGGAGGAAAGATGTATCCGCCCATGTAAGTGCTGAGGCGGAAACAGGAAGATGACTATTTGCGATATTGCGACAAGACTATATATATATATATATATATATATATATACAAATATATAAGCAGTGAAGACAATTGACATGCAGTTTTTATAAACGAGGGATATTTTAAAAATATTTACTGATTCGTGACTAGAAACTGACATCACAGTAAGTGGGCATTCATATAAGTGCTCCGCCCAGCAGCCATCCGACTCGATGGAGTTTCGATTCTAATGACGCCAAAACAGGCGTCGACATCAGGGCACACCTCTGGCCCTTGCAAAACAGTTTCTTTGTTGTTCTATCCACCAACGCCGTGCCCGTAACAAGTTCAAGCACAACGTCGGCTTGCGGAACAACATGGTAACTGTTAGCGAAAGTTACGACTACGGAATTGTATAGATGACGTGCCATGAAGCATAACAAGAAGATAACCTCAATATAAAGGCATGTCACCTACTAAGGTTTTCTGTTGCATGGTTGGTTTGTCTAGTGAGCCATTGGTGAGACCCATAGACGCAATCGCATGCGCAAAAACTGTACTGAAACGGGTTATGGGATAAGAAAGAAATGAGAATCACTGAACTAAACATATTAATGTTTGTATCATTTTTCCTGGAAACAAAAACTATTTCTCACCATCACATTAGGAATTCCACAATTGAATGACAATAAAATAAATGTGGATAAATGCTGACTTGATGAAGAAACCAGAAGCCTATAGAAAACACTGATCTGTTTCTATGACAAAACACTGAAATGTCTGATAACAAAGAGGATTTGATCAGAGCCAGGCAAGAGCAGAAACCACACAATTGAATTAGCTGGTGTCTTCAGAGACTCACGTATATGCTACTAAATTAAATTCTTGGAAGTCGTATTGACCAAGGGGAGAAGAGTTGAGAAAAGTGTTTGTAAATTACATGAAAACTAAACAAAGAGAGACAGGGAGAGAAATAAAGTGAATTATATGAGGCTGGAAAAATACAAAACTGGAGATAAAGGTTAAAAGCTGGTGACAAAGATATAAAGAATGGTTGAGATAAAACACAATATGCAGCGAAGATACGAGGAAATGCTGATTTCAGGATAAAAATTGGAATTATGGAGGATATGATGAAGACAGAGATAGAAAGAGAGGTAAAGAAAGACACCGAGACACAGATATGAAGCAAGATGGAGAGATATCAAATAATACATACCACGAGAGATATTGAAGTTAAGGGAAATAGTGAAGATGCCCAGAGCTGAGAAGGACAGGTGACGATGTCGTAGACAGGGAAAGAAGAATAATACGAGAGAGAGAGAGAGAGAGAGAGAGAGAGAGTGTGTGAATCAGAGATATGTCGAAACATGGAGAGAGATGAAATAGTAAATAATTCCAGATGGATATGGGTGAAGGAAGGATGAGGAAATTCGCATACACAAATAACTATTATGGTAGTTCTTGATGACATTTTGTTTTACTTCCACACATCTATATTTGGTGCGCGGATTGTTAAATTCGCTAGTGTACTTTCTGTCGACGTGCGCAGTCAATCATCAGCGCAGCTTGCAATGAACCCTGAGAATGATATTGGTGACATCAGAGAAAATGACGGTGGATTCAAGTAGAGAATGAAAGTGCTGCATCATGAATTGACGAGATTGTAGTAAAATTTATTACCAATAAGTGTCAATGGAAAACACAAAGTACATATAATCAGTTCAGCATTTCATAAAATTCACCAAGGAAAATCTAGTTCAGACATAAAAAATAGTCTTGTTTTGTTCTTATTCCTTTAGTTTTTCTTCGCGTTTCTAATACACTATTTATTGGATGTTATGTTTTACTTGATGTTTTTACTACACTGTCTTGGATGTTAGGTTTTCCTTGATGTTTCTAACACACTACGTCTTGGATGTTAGGTTTTACATGATGTTTCTAACACACTACTTCTTGGATGCTAGGTTTTCCTTGATGTTTCTAACACACTACGTCTAGGATGTTAGGTTTTACTTGATGTTTCTAACACACTACTTCTTGGATACTAGGTTTTCCTTGATGTTTCTAACACACTACGTCTTGGATGCTAGGTTTTACTTGATTTTTCTAACAAACTACGTCTTGGATGTTAGGTTTTACTTGATGTTTCTAACACACTACTTCTTGGATGCTAGGTTTTCTTTGATGTTTCTAACACACTACTTCGTGGATGTTAGGTTTTACTTGATGTTTCTAACACACTACGTCTTGGATGTTAGGTTTTACTTGATGTTTCTAACACACTACGTCTTGGATGTTAGGTTTTACTTGATGTTTCTAACACACTACGTCTTGGATGTTAGGTTTTACTTGATGTTTCTAACACACTACTTCGTGGATGTTAGGTTTTACTTGATGTTTCTAACACACTACGTCTTGGATGCTAGGTTTTCTTTGATGTTTCTAACACACTACTTCGTGGATGTTAGGTTTTACTTGATGTTTCTAACACACTACGTCTTGAATGTTAGGTTTTACTTGATGTTTCTAACACACTACGTCTTGGATGTTAGGTTTTACTTGATGTTTCTAACACACTACTTCTTGGATGCTAGGTGTTCCTTGATGTTTCTAACACACTACTTGTTGAATGCTACGTTTTCCTTGATGTTTCTAACACACTACGTCTTGGATGTTAGGTTTTACTTGATGTTTCTAACACACTACGTCTAGGATGTTAGGTTTTACTTGATGTTTCTAACACACTACTTCTTGGATACTAGGTTTTCCTTGATGTTTCTAACACACTACGTCTTGGATGTTAGGTTTTACTTGATGTTTCTAACACACTACGTCTTGGATGTTAGGTTTTACTTGATGTTTCTAACACACTACGTCTTGGATGTTAGGTTTTCCTTGATGTTTATAACACACTACGTCTTGGGTGCTAGGCTTTTCTTGTATTAAATATCAAAATTCTAGTTCAACGGCTATTCATCTGTAGCCCACAGACCTCTGTGGGTCTATTTAGGGGGTCATTCAAGACGTGAAGTAATATTATTAGGTTTAACATAAACAATGACAAGTAAATAAACATACATTTTGTCGCGTAAACACATAGAAACTAATAAAGGGATAGAGAAGAAAGTCGGGTTCACAGAAATCAAGTAACAAATCATAAATTGTAGAAGCGGGTTCATAGATAGGAAGTACAGAATCATAGAGAGCAAAGGCGGGTTAACAAATATAAAGTAAAGAAGTCAAGAGAGAAAGTGTTGTGCTAAAAGACAGAAAGTAATACAGTCACAAATAGGAAATATCAGGCTCACAGATAATGAGAAAGTAACGAAATCATTGAGTAAACTTCAATGAGCCAACGACAAAGTGTAGTGAATACCTAGGAAATAAGAATTTGTTGAATTCGTAACGAAAAGAAAACTTTTTTGGGAAGCTATGAAAGGGATAACGGCGTGAAGCAAGAGAGAAAGAGAGTGACGTGGTATAAAATTGAACGCGATAGCGACGAACAGAGAGAGAGAGAGAGAGAGAGAGAGTTAGTTATGACAATAGATGAAAGAGATAACAGAGAGGGAGTGGCTAGAAAAAGCTGAAACGGTAACAGCCCAGAAAGAGAGAGATTGAGAGAAAGTGATATGAAGAGATGGAAGGGGTAACGGTTGAGAGAGATTGACAGAAAGTGATGTGAAGAGATGGAAGGGGTAACGGTTGAGAGAGATTGAGAGACAGTGATATGAAGAGATGGAAGGGGTAACGGTTGAGAGAGAGATTGAGAGACAGTGATATGAAGAGATGGAAGGGTAGCGGTTGAGAGAGATTGAGAGAAAGTGATATGAAGAGATGGAAGGGGTAACGGTTGAGAGAGATTGACAGAAAGTGATGTGAAGAGATGGAAGGGGTAACGTTTGAGAGAGATTGAGAGACAGTGATATGAAGAGATGGAAGGGGTAACGGTTGAGAGAGAAAGTGATATGAAGAGATAGAAGGGGTACCGGTCGAGAGAGATTGAGAGAAAGTGATATGAAGAGATGGAAGGGGTAACGGTTGAGAGAGATTGAGAGAAAGTGATATGAAGAGATGGAAGGGGTAACAGTTGAGAGAGATTGAGAGAAAGTGATATGAAGAGATGGAAGGGGTAACGGTTGAGAGGAGATGACGTACAGAAGATAGAGAGAGATAACGATGAAAGCAATAACCGCTGCAAGAAAGGGTTGGAAGTGAGATGAAAGAGATAACGGCTGCGAGGGAGAGAAAATGACGGGGTAGACTTTAAGTAATAGCATTTGAGAGAGGGAGAAAGAAATGGAAAGAGACGATAAGCAATAAATGCTTAACAAGAAAGCAAGAAAAAGTTGCTGCATAGAAATGAAACAATAACGGACGGGAGAAAGTAAAAAATTGGGAGGGGGGATAAATGATGCTTGAAAGAGAGAGAGAGAGAGAAGAGAGTTACAGCTGAGATAAGAAAGAAGACTGAGATTTTGAGATAAAAAGAGACGCGGAGTGAAGATAACACTAACAGCTGAGAGATAGAAAGAGACGTGGAGTGAAGATAACACTAACAGCTGAGAGATAGAAAGAGACGTGGAGAGATGGCAGCGATAGCGTATGAGAGAAAGTGAAGTGGACATTGAATCTGCAACGATCACACAATTTTGAAATTTTGATGGGAAGTCATTAATTATGATCTTCAGGTTTGTTTGTTTGTTTGTTTTTCGTTCGCTCCATTGTAACCATCACGGATATCCGTGCGATTTCCGCCGGGAGCGTGATTACGTTGTGCCACCGTTATGCGCCTTGTAGGCCTAGCACATCCGATTTCGGCATGCCTTGACAATTCGGGTGGGCTACCCTTAGCCTGTGACAGCCTCTATATCTGTCTCCAGGCACGCGTAGTGGAGACTCTTCGCCCAGACTATTTTCTTGCTCTTAGTCTGACTCAAACGAGGTGTTCCACTGTCTATGAACTTGTCTCGTGTAATTGGACGTGCTGTGCCTGTGCCCATTGGGTACTGAACCGTTTCTCATCCGTGAGCCTGGTTCCTTAAGGGGAAGAACTCAACAGATGAGTTGGACTCTGGCTCTTTCGCCCTCTTAGCCGAGGTGTCATTCACCGACATCGTGTACCCCTTGTCCAAGTTCGAGTCTCACACCACGCGTTTGAGAGCAAGGCGTTCTCGAGCTGAGCGTCCTTGTCCCAATAGCGCCTGAGCCCATCAGGTACTGAACCCTTTCTCTCTTCAAGTGTATTTCCGGTGTAGGAAAACCTGACAGTAGAGTTGGGCCAGGGCTAAATCGTTGTCCCTTTTGTGCCTGAGCACAGAATCGAGTACAGAACCCTTTCTCTCTGCAAGTTACTTCCGGTATAGGAAACCTTAACAGTAGAGTTGGGCCAGGACTGCCATCGTTGTCCCTTTCTTGCCTACACCCATCGGGTACAGAACCCTTTCTCTTTGCAAGCATATTTCCGGTTTAGGAAGGCTCGACATTAGAGTTGGGTTAGGTCTTTTGCTTTACCAAACGCCGATGGATGGGTCTGGGTCTCTGCCTGTTAGGAACTCTGGTAACTAGAAGTCCGTCTCGAGCTGACGGAGCTTGTAGTTCCCTTTCCTAGGGACTTTTCACTTTCTATTTGCAGTTCGCGCTGCCCTCTAGCGCTGTTCTGCCCTTTCATTGTTTCATTGTACTCTGTGTGAAACATATTTGTCTCTCGCCATGCATTTACCTTTACGTGCATTTTACATTGGCCGCCCCTCCAATGTTCGGACTGGACTGACTAGCTTCACTGTATGTCGACAGTGTTGCTATATGTGGTGATGCTGGTGGTGTCGGAGATATTGTCTGTCTCTTGTGCAGTCAAATCTCTTTCCATCTGCTACCTCCACATTCTCGGACACGATCCCCAAAAGATTTGGCCAGAATCAGCACGAGCTGCTGTATTTCTGTTTCCAGGGTGCACCACGTGGAGGTACATTTGGGATCTTGGTTATCTGCTAACCCTGGGTCCGCCTAGAGCAATGCGTTCCCTTTGCACCCCTGATCTTCAGGTGATACAAGGCAGCTTCCAGCGGTGTTATTTCAGCTTCCAGCGGTGTTATTTCAGCTTCCAGCGGTGTTATTTCAGCTTCCAGCGGGTGTTATTTCAGCTTCCAGCGGTGTTATTTCAGCCTCCAGCGGTGTTATTTCAGCTTCACAGTTTAAGCCTATCTCTCCACATTGTGTCTCTAATTGGTACTCTGTGAATTCTACATAGTCAAATCAGTTCTATTTTAGCAAGTTCTTTTATATCTTAAATGCCACACAGATACATTTTATTGTATTCTCTTGTAATTGTTTTTCGATTTCCGATAACATTAAGACAAATGTGTGGTGGTAAATGTCATGCTAGTATTTGGAGTTCTTGTCTCATGTCTGGGAGGTGAAATTTTTTAAAAATATTTCACTGGCATGGCTGAGAATTGTCTTTTATTGCAATCTTTGTTTCTGTCGCCAGTTTTCTACAAACCTTTTATTTAAGTTGTCTTTGTTCATTATTTTGCTTCATGTACGTTTCTAACACAGCCATATATCGCTGTATCCAGAGGTATATATGGCTGTATATTACTGTTAGTCTGTGTAGATCTCACTGTTTCACTTATGCATATGACATTGATTCGCACTCTGTCAAAAGAGTGCATTGTTTTATTCTAAAGCAGAACGTATATAAACAAGATACATGCCCCTAAGGGTATCCTTGGGATGCAAAGGGTACCACATTGCTCTCGGCGGACCCAGGGTCAGCAGATAACCAAGATCCTAAAAGTACCTTCCCATGGTATACACTGGAAACAGAAATACAGCTGCTCTTGCTGTCTTCCTGGCTAACAATTTTAGGCTCATATCCATGGATGTGGAGACTGTAGATGGAATGAGAATTTTCTGCAAAGAGACATGCAATATCTTCGAGACGTCTACGTCAACATACCCAGCAGCACTGTCGGAACACAGTAACGTAAGGCATCTGTTCATTCCGTCTTGGTCAGCCATAAATGCAGATAAGAGAGGCGAACAATGTCATTATCTCTCTGTGAGTAGATCCCTCTACGATATAGTGATCCTATGAGTACACATTGATTTTGGAAAAGACAACGGGTGCTACAGGGACACTTTGTGTACGTGAATGGATATGGTGGCAACGAAACTACAATTGTCCAGCGCGAGACCCACTGGCGGCAGTGTTGTTTATGCTCGAGAACGAACAGAAGCCCACGTGACTCACCATAATTGACCCCATTCACAGTAGGTGCCACGACGCATCCATTGGATACACCAATTTGAACATGCACACCTGGATATGAAAGAAAACTTTGAATACAACTCCCCAATGCACAAAGTACAAGCATTGAGAAATTCGGGAAGCACATTGTTCCAATTTCTGACCGTAGTAGTAGTGAGACTCAGACTCTGGACGCCGTGGGCAACGTAGTGGTTGGAGCAAGTCTTTATCATTAAGGTTATTGCACACTTAGCCCAACTGGACTGTCGCCAATGCCCAACACGGATCATACAGAGAACATTGAGTTCAATATCCAAGGGCTCACTGCAAAGCTCCTCGTCCGAAATAGTCGCAATTTACCTACTTCTTTGGCTGATATCAATCAATCAATAAAACCCATAACCCTTCAGGGTCGTAGGGGTACCACATTGGAAGCTTCAGCACACAGAGTCCTCCAGCGAATTATATCCTCAGCGATGCGGATGAGTGTGGAAATATCTATCCCTGTCCATTCCTTGATGTTGTCTGTCCATGTCTTTTTTGTCCACCTCTGCTTCTTCCACCCTCGACAGTTCCCTGCAGTATTGTTTTTGACAAGGAATCGTGCCTGCATACATGTCCGAACCATGCTAGTTTTCGTCGTTTCACTATTGAAAGCAATGGCTCCTGGACACCTGCACACATCTCTACTTTATTTCTTACGTACACATTGGTCTTATGTTCCCTATAGGAAATTCGTAGAATTCTTATGTAGCATTTATACTCGAAAGCCTGTAATCTTCTCTCCATGTCCGCAGTGAGTGTGCTTTGTTCTGTATTCTCTGTATGTGATTATCCATTGTAGTATTTCAGTGGGCAAAAGGTTTAGCTAGTGGTGCCCATCTCCTCTCCAGCTGTCCTTCTGATGTGGTTATATGGATGTGTTTTCTCTCTCCATCTCCATTGGCTGATATATGCAATGGCGAAGAGTAAGAAAACACGGGCCTCGCCTGACGATGGATTGGAAGGTCATCACTCGCGGACGAGGTGAGTGCGTGAGAAGTGCCCAGGTCAAACCCCAAACCCCCGACGTGTTTGACAAATAAATACATCGTGTAGGGAGGTGCATCCACGCTGAGACTGTCGCCGTTGCACACCACGGCTCAAACATAATAAATTAGTTCGTGGTCCTAGGAGCACGAAGTAAGGTAATGGAATGACCTTCCTACACGAGGAATAGGCTGCTGGCTGCGAAGCGTCTAGTGGAAGGAAAGATGAATATTGGGAGTCCCAGGCAAACTATCAGCTCGTCCCATGACATATTCCCCCTCTGAGTAAAAGGCTCATTTAATGGGCCTGCACTAATCTAAAAGTGGAAGTCCTCTGGGTATGATAGAAAGCTAAAATGAATCCACACCACTGCATATAGGAAGTACTAGGTAATCGCCCGCAATTCCTGGAGTTCAGAAACAAACAAACAAAACAACATGGACACCCTTGTCTGATCCCAAAAGTGTGGCAGTGATCATCTTCAGTAGCTGTAGCAGTTAAAATTAAATTGATGACTGTGCAAGGTGCATGAGGTATAGAAGAAAACGATGATAGTGAGTAAGAATGATAGAGGAGATGAAGGTATATGAGAGTGAGACATATATAAGAGCGATGGATGAGAGAGATAAATGAGACAGATAAATGAGAGAGATAAATGAGATAGATAAATTAGAGAGATAAATGAGCTAGATAAATGAGCTAGATAAATGAGAGAGATAAATGAGAGAGATAAATGAGAGAGATAAATGTGAGAAATAAATGAGAGAGATAAATGAGAGAGATAAATGAGAGAGATAAATACGAGAGATAATAGACAGAGATAAATAAGCTAGATAAATAAGCTAGATAAATGAGAGAGATAAATGAGAGAGATAAATGAGAGAGATAAATGAGAGAGATACATGAGAGAGATAAATGAGCTTGATAAATGCGCTAGATAAGTGAGCTAGATAAATGAGAGAGATAAATGAGAGAGATAAATGAGAGATATAAATGAGAGATAAATGAGAGAGATAAATGAGAGAGATAAATGTGAGAGACATTTTTGAGCGCGTGAAAGATGATAGTGAGAGGAAGAGAAAGTGACAGATAAATAGGTTCAGTAATGAGAGGTATGTGGGATAGTAGATAAAAGTGACATAGATAAGAGTGAGAATGTCCTATGAGTGATAGACGAGAATGATAGATGAATGAGAGTAGCAGGCACAGATATGAGAGGTATAGATTGACGGTTGTGTGTAAGAGAGAGAGAGAGAGAGATAGAGATGTGAATAATTAATCATTTTTCAAAAGTGTTGAATAAGATAATACAAATGTCTACTGTGATTTCTCTCACACTCCTGCAGGTACGCAGGATGGAGTCCAGAGAATGAAATGCGTGGTGTTATTGTTTACAAGGATCCTGTGGTGTCTGTCACTTTCGTTACGAAATATTTGACTTCAGAATGACTTTCTGATCACTGTCACATATGTAACAACTAACACCATCTCCAAAATTCCTTAGTCGCATCTAACGACATATATAGCAGGTAACTGCGTCACTAATTTTTGCTCTCTTTAGTGCTCCAGAAAACATATAGATCAGGTCGATATAAGGAAAATTGAAAATACTGTGAAAGAAAAATAAATAAATGTTTGAAAATGAGAATGAAATGGAGACAAGAAATAGAGAGAAAGAGAGAGAGAGAGAGAGAGAGAGAAGGGGAGAAATTAATTATTGTACAGAAAAAGAGTAAGAGAGAGAAATTACACGTAAATTTCTCATATACTCCGTACAATTACACGAAGATTTCTCATATACTCCGTCCACTTACACGACAATTTCTCACATAATCCGTCCATTTACAAAAAAGAATCCCTTTATACTCCGTCCATTTACACGAAGATTTCTCTTATACACAGTTCATAAAACGAAAATTTCTCATATACGCCTTTCACTTACACGAAGATATCATATATGCTCCGTCTATTTATACCAATATTTCTCATATACTAAGTCCATTTACACATAAATTTGTAATATACTCGTCCATTTACACGAAAATGTCCTCATATACTCCGTCCATTTACACGTAAATTTCTCATATACTCCGTACAATTACACGAAGATTTCTCATATACTCCGTCCATTTAGAAGAAGATTTCTCATATACTCCGTCCATTTACACGAAGATTTCTCATATAATCCGTCCATTTACACGGAGATTAACCCGTGTACTCCGACCAATTACACGAAGAGGAAGAAATTTTAAAAAGATTACCACTTACAGCTTCATAAGACCCTAACTTCACAACATACTATCTTCATTCGATCCCCAATAATCTGGAAAAAATGCGTTTGTGAACCTGGCGTCACGAACAGTGCTTGAGAATGAAACACTCTGAAGGACAATTGGAACAACACATATGCCACGGGAGTACTAAATGATACACATTAAATGTCATTGTCGTAAACTGACGTAACAAAAATTTAAAACCGTAAAACTCTTTACATTATATCGTTTGCCCATTTAAAACAGTTAAGTCTTTATACTATAGTAACAGAATAAATACAGTAAACTCTAACTGCTTGTAAAAACAGTAACGCAAATGTGCATAAATTACGTCAACAATTGGGTGGAGGGTGAAAAAGGTAGACAGTTGCGGTTAAGGAGAAGTATGAAAAATGTTTAAAACAAATATTTTATTAAATACACGAATGAAAATGTTCGAATTTGAAACATTATTCCACACATACCTGACAATAAATCCAGTTTTTGTTTCGTAATTCTTTTATTTTAAATGAAGGATTACAAGATTTTTATTGGTCACAATTAAGTAGCGTGGTTTCTGAAATCTGAATAAATGTTTATATGGAGAGGGAAGGGGGTTAAAAATATTGACAGAAAACTTTATTGAACAATTTATGAATACCCTATGAACCTTTACTTTAAAACAATAAAAATCTATCCTAAAACAATAAAATCAGTATATCCCCTGCACTAGGGTAACACAATAAAACAGTAATGTAATACTCTATATTATAGCAATAAAAACAGTAACACATCTATACTAAAGTAACACAATAAAACTGTAATATCACTATACTAAAACAATAAAAACAGTAAGATCACTATACTAAAGTAATACAGTAAAAAAGTAGTACCTCTATACTAAAGTAACACAATAAAACTGTAATACTCCTGTACTAAAACAATACAAAAAGTAAAAAGCTGGATACTAATGTAAATCAGTGTATTACCAATGTTAAACACAATTGAAATGTCTGGAAACTGTTCCAAAAACAGAGTAGAGTATAGGGTACTTAAGTAATCCTAAACTTGCGTCTCAACTATAGACTGGGCGACTCACGGGTCATTTCTGAAAAAAACAGGGAGGGATTGATGCTGTATCCCGTCACGTGAGGCGATCTGTGATCATTGACAGAGGGAGGAAAGTGATGTCTAACTGTCTGTTCATGATATGTCGCGTGGTGGAAATCATAGGGAGGAAGGAGGAGAATGTGAGAAGATGTGGTATGGTTATGTGTGTGTAGTGAGGAAATGTGGGTGTATGGAGGAAGAGGATGTGAAGAGGAGGTCATGATGAGAGAATGGTTGAGAAATGTATGTGGAGGAATAATTCAAATTGGAAGGATGGTATATGAAGTTGGGATGAGAGTGATATGACGTTGGGAGGAGAAGGATGTGAAGTTATGTGGAGAGAGATGTGAAATTGACAGGAAACGGATGAGAGGTAAATGAAGTTGGGAGGAGAGGGATGTGATGTTGGGAGGAGAGGGATGTGATGTTGGGAGGAGAGGGATGTGATGTTGGGAGGAGAGGTATGTGATGTTGGGAGGAGAGGGATGTGAAGATAGGAGGAGAGGGATTTAAATCTTGATGTCCGAGATGAAGTTGACGATGAAGTATATACATATTTTAGCAAAAAATACTAAATATATAACATAGTCTCCTCATTTTCAGAGCTCGTGGAGGTTGTTTTACCAGAACCGCGATCTCCAGAACTATTTATTATTGTAAAGTTCTGATATAACCAATTTGTACTACCGTCCGCGGTTGACAGGAGCGTACTACGCCATAAGAAATACGTTTTACTTAACCAAAATGAAATCTGCAATGTCATTGATAAAAATAATTTATCGGTACACGTATGAAACACCGTAGGAAAGATCATATTATATGATTCAGATACGTGATGCTCTAGGCTACACATGAACAAGCAGGCATAGCTAAGCAGACATGAGTGACCATGGCGGCACCACTGATTTTATTGATGAAGTGGTCATCAAATATGAAAGAGTTTAAGTGAGAACAAGCTCAGCAAAGCGGATGAGAGTTATGTGAGAACAAATTCAGCTAGACGGACGAAGGTTAAGTGAGAAAAAGATCAGCAAGAAGGACGAGAGTTGAAGTGAGAACAAACTCAGCAAGACGGACGAGAGTTAAGTGAGAACAAGCTCTGCATGACGGACGAGAGTTAAGTGAGAACAAACTCAGCAAGACGGACGAGAGTTGAAGTGAGAACAAACTCAGCAAGACGCACGAGAGTTGAAGTCGACGTCAGAAAGAGAAAACGCAGCATCAGAAAGTGAGAATGCACTGTAAGAATCAGATGGTGTAATATAATACGGAAATGACGCAACGTCAGGAGTACAGCATATAACTTCAGGTGACGCAACGTCAGGAGTAAAAGATATAACTTCTGGTGACGCAACTTCAGGAGTAAAAGATATAACTACAGGTGAAATAACATCAGGTGTAAAAGATTTAACACCAGGTGACACAACGTCAGGAGTATAAGATATAACTTCAGGTGACACAGCGTCAGGAGTACAAGATGTAACTTTAAATGACACAACGTCAGGAGTAAAAGATATAACTTCAGGTGACACAGCGTCAGGAGTAAAAGATGTAACTTTAGATGACACAACGTCAGGAGTAAAAGATGTAACTTCAGGTGACACAACGTCAGGAGTAAAAGATGTAACTTCAGGAGATATAGCGTCAGACGCAGATGATGCAAGATAAGGAGAAGCGGTTATACCTTCAGCAGGAGAGGATGAATGTGAACAATCTAGATTGCTGAGTAGAAATTGAAACACAAGGGGAGATGACATTTTCAGGAGGATATTAATGTTAAATTATGAATAGAGCAGGAGTTATCTGCAGATAAATCATCAGCATCACGTGCCGTCTCCGCAACGAAGGTCGACAGCAACATACCTCGAACATCTCTGTCTCTTTGTTTGGTGGTGCACTCTGCTAGAGTGTAACCTCTCCATCGTGTGATGTTATTCTCCCACTTGCATCTCTGCCTACCTCTTGCTAACTTCCTTTTGACTTTACCCTCAAGTAAGGTCTTCAATAAGCTGGAATTCCTTTTAATGTGTTCAAAATATTTTTTTCCCTGATCTTTATTTCTCTTAGTAATTCGTTCTTCATATTAAGTGTCTTTAGAACTTCTTTGCTTGTTTTCTTCTCCTTTCATGATGTTATCCCCATTGCTCTATATCTCACACAGCTCACATGCATCAATTTTGTCTTCTAATTGTTTATTTAGTGCCTATGCTTCTGAGCCATACACTAATATAGAATAGATGTAGCATTTTAAAATTATCATTTCTAACTTGTTTGTAATTTGTTTAGATGCTACTATTTTCCTCATGTCATTGAACGTATTTTAGCCATTCCTATTCTCCTTGTAACTTTTGTTTCACATCTGCCATCATTTGTGACTACGTTACATCCCTTAAAAGTGCAATTATTTCTTACTGCTAGAAAGAGTGTAATATAGATGCGTCACATTGTTGTAGAAATGTATTTGTGCTGATAATCTAGGCCATAGCAACCTAGTGTTAACAATCGTTTCAAAGGAAAATTACATCATGGGGTGACATGTAAACATGCCATACAATGATGACACTTATATGTTTTATCTATAGATAGATTTGTAGTTTAATGTATCCAGTTTCTATATATATTTACTAAAAATGTTAAATGTCACAATTTTCCCCCCCAAATTAGAGGGGTATTCTACCTTAAATAGGAGTTATGTGCAGAGAAATATTTGAGTTTACATAGGAGTTATGTGCAGAGAAATATTTGAGTTTAAATATTATTTATTTGCAGATATATATTGGAGTTTAAATAAGAGTTATGCGCAGATAAATATTGGGCTTTAAATAGAGAATTAGCCCGTGTGTCGCCAGGATCCAAAAATGGATCAAAGAATAGCAACACTGTTTACCTTCCATTCATGTTGTAGGAGGTGAGAATAAGTAGGTTATATGGTGAAGTTCGATGCTACATCACATATAGTGTCAAAATGACCAGACGCCATGTTGAAGTGTAATGTGACAGGCGAGAAGGTGCATATATCGCGGCAAAGCAGCAATACATAGTACATCACATTCCGTTCTATAGACTACATTCTGCTAATCTGCATGACTTTGAGAATTAACGGAGAAGAAGACGAAAAGAAAAGTGAAAAATAAACAACAAGAGAAAACCCAGGAGGGAAGTAAATGAAATAAAAATAAGCAAAGGTAAAAGCATTAAACAGCTTGCCAGCAGAGACAATGTCAAAGAGTGTCTGAGGATAGGGAAGACGGAAGAAATAATATTGATTTGTCTTGCGGTGAGCGGTGGTCCTACATGATATCTGTTTCATGATTATGGCTCCCTGATAGATATGTACGTATTTACTGTCTGAATGGTGTATCCATGATAGCGTATGTCTATGAAGGTGTCTGTAAATTTTCGGTGAATGTGTCAGTAAATGTGTTTTCTTGATGTCTGTGAAAATGTGTCAGTAAATGTTTATGTAAACGAGTCAGTAAATGTGTATTTGAATGTGCATGCACATTTGTATTTAAACATATATGTATGGTGATTGCATTATTTAAAATGCAAATAAAGTAAAATGGTCGGTCAATCAATCAAGGAGCAAGCGTAGTGGGGTAGGCGATCATGTTTCTCCACAACTCTCTGTCTCTTGTGTTCAGATGGTTCAGATGGTGACATGTTGCATCACATTGATAACCCATTCAGAACTATCGCTCTTGTCTTCCCTTGTCTCTTCTCCCCGTGATCATTTCGATGGTTACTAAATGTTCACGTTTTATTTTCTTCATCACATGCCCTAAAAATCTTGATTGTCTGATTCTAAGTTGTGCTTTAATTTCTCGTATTACTCCAACATATGAGAACTTCTACATTAGTTTTATTTGCTGTCCATTGGAATTTTCACCATATTTCTTAAAAACCACATTTCAGTTGCCTCCAGCTAATTTTGCACAGTAAGTAATCGATGCTTGACCTTAAATTAACCACTTTGTTTTTGGTATCTCCCCTTTCCGTTTTGAACACACAGTGATTAGTTTATTTCCATCCCCAGAAATTACCAGCGCTGAAACTAATTTTTCTTTTGTGCAATCGAACGATTTCCTGCAGAGCTTTCTTTTATACCAGTACCCAGAAGGCGCCAACTCTAGACATTAATACAAGCTTATACTATATATTATATATATATTCTTCCGTGAGACACTCTACACACATGCACTTACTGCAAGTACTGCAATAGATCTTTCCTACTAGCAATCTGACTCATCGTGCATCAACAAACTCACAATCCTAAACCAATATAAGTAGCCACCAACGTTTTGCTTTTTTATCATTTTTCGTTTATTTTTATTATTGTTCTTCATGCTATGCTCATCTTTGCTTGTGAAGGAGAAATTTCATCATCACCATTTGCATATGTCAAAAACGTCATTTAATACTTACGGACATAGCAAATAATAATAGGCTGCTTACGGGAAAAGTAATAATAAATATGTTTTTCACACAATTAGATAATACAGAGAAACACAATAGGAATCACTGTTTTTACATTGACTAACGGCGTACCTAGGGATGACGTGATCACGCTAACCACTTATACTTTCTTAGAAATTTAGGTACCTATTTCTTAAGGTTAGATCAATCTAGGAGAATGTCTTATATACACAAAAAATATTAGCCGATGCTACTATTCAATAAACGATCAGTAGAAGCTACTTCAAATAACAATTAACAGCAGTTACCAAACAACAAACTATCAACAGAAGCTGTCATTCAACAAATGATCAACAGAAGATACTAATAAAAATATATCAACAGAAAATTCAACAAACAACGATCAAAAGAAGCTACCATTTAACAATAAACGATCAACAGAAGCTACCATTCAACAAACGATAAATAGAAGTTACCATTCAACAAGCAACCAACATAAATTATCATTTAAACAATTGATCAACAGAATCTACCATTCAATAAACAAAGAATAAATAGATGCAAATAATCAACAAACTGACGAACTACAGAAGCTGCAATTCGATACATAATATCAAAAAAGCTGTCATTTACCAACCAAACTCTCCACAGAAACTGATTCAGCACACACGATCAACACTAGTTGCCATTAACAAATCTAACAATCAACACTAGCTGTTATTCAACAAACAACCAACAAAAACTATGATACGAGAACGACATCAACAATATAGCGATTCCCTTGGACTTGGATAAACGCTAACGAAAAGTGAGGTCTGATGAGAAATAAACATTACATGAGAGCAATGGCTGATGGTCTGTCAGTAAAGGAAAATTAGATTCAGGCAAAGGATAATGGATTGAAATCAAAGTAAATGGATTGGAATAAAACATAGAAAGTATTTACAGAAGTTCCGAGAGAATAATGAAGAACACATAGTTCAGAAGTCAGTATGGGGGCTAGGTGTGGGAGCCAGTAAGGGGGCTAGATATTAGGAAGTCGGTATGTAGGCTATGTATTAGGAAGTCGGTATGTAGGCTATATATTAGGAAGTCAGTAAGGGAGCTAGTTATTATGAAGAAAGTATGGAAGCTAGGTTTAGTCAATATAGGGGCTAGATATTAGGAAATCAGTATGGGGGCTAAACGTTAAGTTTGCTGATGGCTCGACAATAATACTGATTTCCTAATATATCCTATTTTCAAAAATAAACATTGGAACATGAATACCAAAATTGTACTATATAAAAAGATCGACATACCATCACTATGCTACGAATGTAAAACGTGGACTCATGATAATGTTCCTCCTTCGCAAGTGAAGATAAGCAAGACAGGAAACACAATACATGTGATGACCTAGCAGCACAAACAAATGTGCGATTGTCTAATTTGGTTTGTGAGTTAGTAGATTCCCGATGAGTCCGATTAGGACGAGACCAGGTATGTTATATTGCAGTGCATGCAGGAGTACAGAGGATCGGGTGCAGGAGAGTTTTCGGATTTGTCATTCCGCTTATATCGTTTGTAAATTTCCCGCGGTATTATTTCTTTTTCAAATTTAGTGATGTCAGCAGTGATCTGGGTGTGCCAACCTGAGCGATCAAGGGATGTTATCTCACAGGAGCTAGGATCGATGCTCAATGCTTGGGAGAGTTGTTTGGGTGATCCTTGAAGCGCTTTTTCTGCCATCCGCTTGAACGATTACCACCGAATAGCTCCCCATAGAATAATATCTTTGGAAGGCGCTTTTCTGGCATACGTACGATGTGACTAGTCCTGCGGAGTTTGGGTCTAGTCAGCAGGGTACGGGTGCTTTGAAAAAGGTACTTTTGAAGGATTTCCGTGTCTGGTGTTCGATCCTGCCAACATACTCTCATGGAGTTTCGTAGACACTGAAGGTGTAAAGAATTTAGCTGTCGAACGTGTCTCGCATAGACAGTCCAGGATGAAGCAGCATAAATCAGTGTTAGTAGATCAACTGCACGGTACACGTCCAACTTAGTTGTCAAACTGAGACCACGCCTGATCCAGACGTTTGCACGAAGGCACCTGAATGCCGCACTGGCGCGAGAAATACGCAAGGCAACATCCTCGTCAATTGTAGCAGTTTGTGACAGGGTGATGCCGAGATATACAAACTTATTGCTCGTATTGTGTTTTTAATCCCTTTACCGTGATTACTGGTTCTGTATATGGGACACCTGGCGCTGGCTGATACATTACTAATGTTATCACGGTGCTGATGGTGAGACGGAACGCATCACAGGCCAAAGAAAAGAGGTTCATACTGTCCTGCATATCTTTCAGACTGGTAGCGTTTAGTACACAATTGTCGGCGAACAAGAAGTCGCGAACACAATGTCCGTCTTAGTTTAAGTCGACCCTCAATCTACTGAGATTGAACAGCACCCCATTAATTCGATTATGGTGTCGCCAGAAATAAGGGATATTATGGGCTTAGAAAAACGTTCATCATCCAACCAAGAAACGAAACTGTCAATCGTAGTGTAATGGTGAATGTACAAGTAGATATCTGAGAACCTAAGGACGTGTCAGGTGTGCAATATACTCAATCAAATGGATGTTTGAGAACCTAAGGACGTGTCAGGTGTGCAATATACTCAATCAAATGGATGTTTGAGAACCTAAGGACGTGCCAGAAGTTCAATGTACTCAGTCAAGTATGTATCTGAGAACCTAAGAACGTGTCGGAAGTTCAATGTACTCAGTCAAGTGTATATCTGAGAACGTAAGGACGTGTCGGAAGTGCAATGTACTCAGTCAAGTGGATATCTGTGAACCTAAGAACGTGTCAGAAGTTCAATGGTGATGTTCTGACAACGGACTAACTTTAACAATAAATCACCGTGATAAAATTAATGCCATGCTAATAACAAACGAATATTCTTGTTTAACACATCAGCATTGACCCTAGATCTGGAGAAAAGGCAACTAGTGGCCACATTGCTGGGTCGTCAATTCCGTGCTTGTCTTAACAGATTTAAATTGTGTAAGAACACTGCCGGCACATCTAAGTAGACAAATACAATAGCAGAAATATGACTGCTTTCCCTCAAGATCTTCTCCAGTCATGTTCTCACTGTCGCAGTCTTTGTTGCTCCCGAAATGGAATCTTTAAACATTCGAGGACTAACAAAAACCAAATATATTTTATTTCATTACCATGTTCCTCTTGCGAAGGATTAACATAATAATTATTGTCTAAAATGTTAAGTTATTAACGATATGGGCAACCAGAGAAAGCTATCGGGTTGGAGTCCCACGATGAGGTTCATCTTCACAGCACGAGGGAGTTCTGAAGGTTAAAAACTTTCAGTTCGTGACATGCACAAATCGATTACGAGAATTGTTTGAAACAGAAAAGTAATATTACACTTCTAACAAATTATTGATACCACGGGTAAAATTCTGCAAAACTGTTTACTTGTATTGTTCGTTGTATGTGAACACCGTAATGTCTAGAGATTTATTTGACTTGGTTTAATAGACGGTACATTTGATGATTTTTGTATTTAAGATGCTATCTTCACTGCTTCTGTGCTCGTTCTCACAATTCTGTTAGTAACCATCGTGGAATCTAGAGAATTAAATGTGTTGTATCGTGGTTTACAGCTGTAATGCAATTTCTGCGCATTTCGACCTTAAAAGTCCAACTTCAGTCTTATTTTTGGGTCGCACTTCAAGACGTTACAGTCTTGGAACAACCCCGAGACATTCTGAGAACATGGCACATGGCTTAACCAAGATTTCAGGGAGATCCAAGGTGATGATGTATTCATAGTGGTACTCATTCAGTCTTGGAAGATTTCAGGGAGATCCATGGTGATGATGTATTCATAGTGGTACTCATTCAGTCTTGGAAGATTTCAGGGAGATCCATGGTGATGATGTATTCATAGTGGTACTCATTCAGTCTTGGAAGATTTCAGGGAGATCCATGGTGATGATGTATTCATAGTGGTACTCATTCAGTCTTGGAAGATTTCAGGGAGATCCATGGTGATGATGTATTCATAGTGGTACTCATTCAGTCTTGGAAGATTTCAGGGAGATCCATGGTGATGATGTATTCATAGTGGTACTCATTCAGTCTTGGAAGATTTCAGGGAGATCCAAGGTGATGATGTATTCATAGTGGTACTCATTCAGTCTTGGAAGATTTCAGGGAGATCCATGGTGATGATGTATTCATAGTGGTACTCATTCAGTCTTGGAAGATTTCAGGGAGATCCATGGTGATGATGTATTCATAGTGGTACTCATTCAGTCTTGGAAGATTTCAGGGAGATCCATGGTGATGATGTATTCATAGTGGTACTCATTCAGTCTTGGAAGATTTCAGGGAGATCCATGGTGATGATGTATTCATAGTGGTACTCATTCAGTCTTGGAAGATTTCAGGGAGATCCATGGTGATGATGTATTCATAGTGGTACTCATTCAGTCTTGGAAGATTTCAGGGAGATCCATGGTGATGATGTATTACTCATTCAGTCTTGGAAGATTTCATGAGACTAACGGGAATTGAACCAGTCCGTTCAACGGCACCAAATCGCCTAGCAACAATTGCACACGCGTTCTTCCGTACTTGACTAATCGCATCTCCAAAATTTCATGGTGGGGGTAGTTGCTAGCAAATAGTCTATAGGACGTTCTATGTAAGGTGGTGGTTGTTAGCATATAGTTTATATGGCGGACCACATACACAACTTAATCATTAGACAAACAGCAACGCACGTGACGTTTGTTGCTGTCTAATGAGACTATATCAGAAGTAAATGCTATTATTTGCTGCTGTCTAATAGACGTTATCAGACGCAACGGCTATTGATTACTACGTCAGACACACACAAAAATCGAACAACGGAAAACACACTTTTTATTTGTAAGAAATAGTTAAACTGATGAGAACACAGTTGCATGTCGTAGAAACAGACAATAGAAGCGGTAACAGAAATCTCTTTAGTGAAAGGTAAATGAGTAGAGAAAGAAAGAAAGAGAACAAGAGAAAGAAAGAGAGAGTAAGGGGTATAAAGAGAACGTGAGAAATACAGAGAGAGAGAGAGAGAGAGAGAAAGCGAGAGAAGAGCGAGAAAAGAAGAGAGTAAAATGAAGGGCAGAAGTATAAGAGAGCAAGAAAGATATATGGACAGACAGACAGACAGGTAGGCAGGCAGATAGACAGGTAGATAGATAGATGGATAGATAGATAGATAGATAGATAGATAGATAGATAGATAGATAGATAGATAGATAGATAGATAGATAGATAGATAGATAGATAGATAGATATATAGATAGATAGATAGATAGATAGATAGATATATAGATAGATAGATAGATAGATAGATAGATAGATAGATAGATAGATAGATAGATAGATAGATAGATAGATAGATAGATAGATAGATAGATAGATAGATAGATAGATAGATAGATAGATAGATAGATAGATAGATAGATAGATAGATAGATAGATAGATAGATAGATAGATAGATAGATAGATAGATAGATAGATAGATAGATAGATAGATAGATAGATAGATAGATAGATAGATAGATAGATAGATAGAGATAGAGATAGAGATAGAGATATATGGAAAGAGATATAGATATATGAAGAGAAAGAGAGATAGATATATGGATAGAGAGAGAGATAGATATATGGAGAGAAAGCAAGATAGATATATGGAAAGAGAGATAGGGAGAATAAAAGCAGGAAACAACCACCAAGAAAGAAAAAGGGTGGGAGAAAAAGAAAGGTGTAAAGAAAAAGCAATAGAAAGAGAGAAAAATGACAGAAAGAAGGGATTGACAGAGGGGACAGAAAGGTAGGAGAGAAAGAAGGGAGAGAAAGATAAACCTATTTACAATTATATCACGAATATTGTAATACAAGTAAGATTGGATTAATTACAGCTGAACTAAGCAGTTGTAGAGAAATGGAAACGCTTACATCTGTCAGCATGTCCGTGATTACCGAAGTTCATTTGGCCGTCTTTCTTTCTCTTGGTTACAAAACAACATTTAATGTATCTCTGTGTTATTCTTCAACTCCCATCCATGGATATTTTCCCTTTCTCTAGTGGTACCGAATCTTCTTATTTGAAATCTGTGTGTGTTTGAGTCTACACATGTGATATATGTCTGAGCGCTATTTTTCTGTCTGACAACGCGAGAAAACATCAATTATATACCATTCCTCTTCGACAAACTCTCCTGAACTTTCATATATTGTCATCTGTCTATGTGTCTGTCTGCTAATCGCACTAACCAGCGCATCATTGCCTGAGTTTAATCTGCAAATCTCAGTGTGTATATCTATTCTGATACATTCATGGCACGTTCATCTATTTTTAAATCCCCACATCTTTCTGCAAGTGAATATCTACCTACCTGATATATCAATCTTCCTATCTGATTTATCAATCTATCTTCCTGATCTATCCATCTACCTACCAGCTATAGCCATCTACCTACCTGATATATCAATCTACCTACATGATCTATCAATCTTCTTACCTGATCTATCCATCTACCTACCTCATATATCCATCTACCTTCCTGATCTATCCATCTACCTACCTGATCTATCCATCTACCTACCTCATATATCCATCTACCTACCTGTTCTATCCATCTACCTACCTCATATATCCATCTACCTACCTGTTCTATCCATCTACCTACCTCATATATCCATCTACCTACCTCATATATCCATCTACCTACCTCATATATCCATCTACCTACCTCATATATCCATCTACCTACCTCATATATCCATCTACCTACCTGATCTATCCATCTACCTACCTCATATATCCATCTACCTACCTCATATATCCATCTACCTACCTGTTCTATCCATCTACCTACCTGATCTATCCATCTACCTACCTGATATAACCATCTACCTACCTGATCTATCCATCTACCTACCTCATATATCCATCTACCTTCCTGATCTATCCATCTACCTACCTGATCTATCCATCTACCTACCTGATATAACCATCTACCTACCTGTTCTATCCATCTACCTACCTGATCTATCCATCTACCTACCTGATATAACCATCTACCTACCTGATATAACCATCTACCTACCTGATCTATCAATCTACCTATCTAATCTATCAATCTTCTTACCTGATCTATCAATCTTCTTACCTGATCTATCCATCTATCTACCTGATCTATCCATCCACCTGCCTGATCTATCCATCTACCTACCTGATATAACCATCTACCTGCCTGTTCTATCCATCTACCTACCTGATCTATCCATCTACCTACCTGATATAACCATCTACCTACCTGATATATGAATCTACCTACCTGATCTATCAATCTACTTACCTGATCTATCCATCTACCACGTGAGCTATCTACCTACCCGATCAATCAACAGACCTGATCAATCTATATATCTGCCTTCTTGATATATCTATATTACGCATATGAGCTGTCTACCTGCCTACCTACTTACCTACCTGATCCATCTACCTACCTACCTACTAACATATTGTATTTACCTGCCTACCTTCATGTACGCCTTCCTGGTTCATATATGTGTCTACCTAGATGCATACCTAAGGAAATAAAAGTAGGGGAAACGAGAACGAAAAGGAGAAAGGAACAGAGTAGGAGAGAGAAAGAGAGAGAGGGAGAGAAAACGAGAAAAGGGATAAAGAAAAAAAGAGATAGAGAAAAAAGAGAACAAAGGAAAGAGAGAGAGAGAGACATAACGAAACAGCAAGATTAAGTTAGTATACTTGTAATTGTCTGATGATTTGTTAAAACAATTATCGGTATAATAACTTGTTAAGACAGAATAGTTTTGATATAATTACACTCATTCACTATACACAGTATAAATAATGAATAACAAATATAACTGGGATTGTTAAACATGTGTTATACAGGGACATATGTTATACAGGGACATATGTTATACAGGGACATATGTTATACACGAATGGGTTATACAGGGACATATGTTATACAGGGACATATGTTATACAGGGACATGTGTTATACAGGGACATGTGTTATACAGGGACATGTGTTATACAGGGACATATGTTATACAGGGACATGTGTTATACAGGGACATATGTTATACAGGGACATATGTTATACAGGGACATATGTTATACAGGGACATATGTTATACAGGGACATGTGTTATACAGGGACATGTGTTATACAGGGACATGTGTTATACAGGGACATATGTTATACAGGGACATGTGTTATACAGGGACATGTGTTATACAGGGACATATGTTATACAGGGACATATGTTATACAGGGACATGTGTTATACAGGGACATATGTTATACACGAATGGGTTATAGAGGGATTCCACTGTATTCTTTCGCCAGATTTTCACCCTTCCTTCCTGCCGCATTCTAAACATATTTATTTCAAATTTTCCACATGTTAGAGAAAATGTATTTTAATTCTTACATCTTTCATTACTATTTCATTCGTCTCTCACTCTAATGAACGTTTGAATTGCAACTTTCTTATTGTATTCCAATTTATTTTTCCATCAATTACTTCTCTTCCCTGTCCTTATCTCCCCTCCGTTACCCACTAAAGAATCGAACATCTTTTGTAATGGCATTGTCTTTTCCTGATTATCCACTCAAGATCCAGTTATGGAGCTGTCTTCAGTTCTAGTCCCAAGTTGTATCGTTGTCGCACAATGGCCCCGCACTCGGTATGTATGTGTGTGTGTGTGTGTGTGAATATTTGCGTTGACATGATATAATTATGTATGTGTGTGTGTGTGTGTGTGGATGGTACTTGAGGTCGGAATGTAAGACGATACTCAAGAAACTGATAGTAAGGAAATGCGAGGAAATGGTGGATGGGAGTCAGAGTGTGTGAGATGAAACTATATGGTGATGAGAAATTAATTAAGAATAAATGTGAAAGAGTAGAGAGAGAGAGAGAAAGAGAGAGAGAGAGAAAGAGAGAGAGAGAGAGAGAGAAAGAGAGAGAGACAGCGTGATTTAACAACAACCATAAGACCGTTAGGATCGTAGAAGTGTCAGAACACGAAAATCTCAACCGCATACCTCTGCCCTCTCTGTCCTCTCTGTCCTCTCTGTCCTCAGCAACTTGAGCTTTCGTTACTGCATGTTTTCCCGAGAAGGAGTGCAGGGAGGCTTTCTATGGGATGTGGCAATAAAGGCTCCTATATCATAGCAGACGCCGAGACATGTACATGAAGGATTTTGATTGTACCTCCGAAAGACAAAAATCATGTCCCAACTGTGGATTGAACCCAGGACCTCAAAGGCAACTCGAACGAGTGTATACAATGTATGACAGAGGTTGAGTGGTAGAAGACCATTAATAAGAAATACGCAGATATAAAGGAGTGAATGAAGAACTTAGAACAGTTGTTTAATGCGTGGTGACTCTTCATACTTTACCTCAACAATTGGAGAAGAGGGGCAGGGGGGGGGGATGCTCAAACAAGTTAGAAATTTCATGCCCTGACAAGAGTGAGTGGGGGTTTGACAAAAGTTGACGTCAATAATATTATTTTTATAAAACAATCTAATGGATTGCATTTTTTTAAAAATAATCTGAAAAAAGTGTGTGTTTTTTTTCCAGAAACAAAAGCAAAAATGTTTAGGGTGTGAGTATTTTTAGTGTGTTATTAATCCATACATCAAAATGGAAATTTAAAAAAAAAACAGACAATACGCTTAACGGCACGTGTGAATGCGATCAACCATCGTTCACCTGGGGAAAGACAATAGACAATAGATATAATTAAGCCGCGGATTGGAAGGGGGTGGAAGCCATAAGTTATTTACGAGAACCTTTTAGGAGGACCATAGTTGAATAACAAATGTCAAGACATATTTTGAGAGAGCTTCTAGGAGGACCACAGTTGCAAAACAAATGTCAAGAGATATTTTGAGAGAGCTTCTATGAGGACCACACTTGCAAAACAAATGTCAAGAGATATTTTGAGAGAGCTTCTAGGAGGACCACAGTTGAATAACAAATGTCAAGACATATTTTGAGAGAGCTTCTAGGAGGACGCAGTTGAATAACAAATGTCAAGGCATAGATTGATAGAGCTTTAGACACTTGGTTTGTCATGTGCAGAAAAGATGAAGCATCTTTCATTGTGGTATTCAGCAATGGCATCAGAGAACACAAAATGTCCGAAAGGGGCAGCAGGAAAATGTGTCATTAAAAAGGTAACCGCGGTAATAAAGTGTTCATTAAACGGTATCCGCGGACATAAAGTGTCCTCAAAAAGGTAGCCGTGGAAATAAGGTGTCCGTAAAAAGGTAGTCGTGGTCATAATGTGTCCATGAAAAAAAGGTAGTCGAGGACAAAGCGTGTCTATAAAAAGTGTCCGTGCTTTAAAAAAAAATAGGTGTCTCTAGAGATGGATTGCAGGCAAAATAAAAGATATAGATCAAGTAAATGAGAAAATACACAGTGATAAAATAAAAATAGAGTTTGGAAAGTTGGATATGTTAAGAGAAAAATTGCGAGGAAAGTTAAGTATTGAAGTTAATCAGAAATAAAGTGAAATCACGATTGCAAGAGAAAGAGAGAGATTGAGACACAAAAACAAATCAAATATTAATGAGAGACAGAAAGAAAGTAATGTATAACAAAGTAGAAAAAGTTAGAGAAACGAGTGAAGGAATAAATTTAGTGGTAAAAACTGCGATGGGTGGAATACAACAATAAGGAGTGGGTAGGACAGTAAGGAGAATTTGTGTTGCCGGGGCCGTAAAGGAAGAAAGGACGTGCAACACTGTTTGTCTTCCATGAATGCTGTAAGCGGAGAATAAGGAGATTCGGTGGTGAAATTTTCTGTCTCATCCCATATATTGTCATATATTTGATTGCTCTTGGTTACAACACAACATTTAATGCATGTCTCCGTTATTCTTTCACTCACATCCATGGATATTTTTCTCTGTCTCTAGTGGAACCCAATCTTCTTATGTGAACTCTGTTTGTATTCGAGTCTACATGGATATATCGCATAATGAAGTCACATGTGTCGGCTTGAAAGGCGCATATATCACAAGAAAGATGCAAACATGGCACAAGAAAGCTGCACACCATGACACATGGAATTCCGTTCTCTGGAGTATATCCTGCTCATTTACAAGACTTTGAAAACGAACCTAGAAGTGGAATATGAAGAAATATCATAAGATTAACACATTGATATATTAAAATTAGTGACACGTGAAAGAAACGGTAAAGACATATTAGTCCACAGTCGTCGTAAGACTAACGTTTCTGGCAATTATGACATCGGTATCTGCAAATGTCGACAATTATAAACATGCGACGACGTCGTACATACATGTACTGAAATATTTTAAAAATCTTCCTTGACTGAATACGTTACATATGAGTTGCGTAGTCACGTTAATGACATCATTTGCACAGGTTATACCATAACCTACACATGTCAGACTGGAAATGGTTCGGTGACCGATTCTGTCAACATCTTCATGATAATAACTAAAGATCTGAAAATCTAGCTGCTACACACATTAGCCAGCACATACTTCCTGCGTGTTGTGGGATATCCCCGTGACTGCCATCAATTCGTGCTGATCGTATCTGGTATGGATTTTTAAATCAGTAAATTTCTACATTTTGATCTGCACATTCGTATTCTCCGGAGGTTATGGTGACTAGATTACCAGGCTAGCGCCTTCCACTATTGTTTAATGGTTCAATGTTCTGATATAATCAAATTGGACTTTCGTCCGCGATTGAAAGTAACATGTTTATGTGAACTAGTAAATTAAGCATCCTACCGCGTTTCGATTCTATCACACTTCATTATTTCATATGCACTTTCAATTGCGTTCTTTCATCTGTTCGTTTTGTTTTGTCTACTTTCATTCGGTTGTTTTGTTACACCAGCTGACGTTCATTGCCTTTCAGTGCTCTTCTTTTAGTTAATACGCTGCAATGTGTTCATATGCAGCGTCGTTTTTAATCGATGTGTTATTTTATATTCTTGAAAAAGGCCTTTTTGTCACAACCTTCATTATTTGTGCGCCCCTCTGTCTGCTTGCAGAGATATGTACAGCATTATTACGTTATATTTACTCGTGCGCCTATGAGATTGAAAGACACGTGGTTGACCATACATTTCGATTGTTTGACTATTGTTGATAAAGTGGGGGAGAGTTGTTAGAATATTTGACACAATTTTAGATCAACATTAGTGTTTTTATACATCAAACTAAATTGTTTATTTGCATTTATATTTTCTAAAAATGTTAAATAATTTAAAAAAGCCATTCGGTGCTGCTAGAACGGATCTGGTTCAATTCTCGTCAGTCTCAAGAAATCTTCATTTGTCGTCATGCTTCCTACTTGAATAAGACACAAGTATATAAGACATTATGTGAATCAACATTGTCCTGTCCCTATGTAATGTATGCTTACAAGAAGACCTACTGGCCCTTGTAGTACGAATACGGATGTTCTATGTTTGTGTTGCTGAAGATGCTTCAATACTTGTCCAGAATACTCGTTGTAGTTGTAGTAGTCCGTGTCTCAATTGGTCCGTTTTCAGTGACTTGAGTACACAGTTTAAATTTCTTGACAAAATCGAAATCTTTAGATTTGGGGATGTGGTCGGTCAAGTACGAACAAGCCCGTTTACTTGAGTTACAAGGCGATTCTGTGCTACAAGAACGGAAAAACTTAGTTCAGTTCCTGTCAGCCTCAAGAATTAAACCAATAATGTAGATTTTTGACTTAATTAAGAAAAGGGGAGGGGTCCTTGACAGAAATAGGGATATCTTTTATGAACATTCCCTCAACACGGAATGTGAGAGAGAAAAATGGCAATAAATGAGTGAAAAATGAGAGAAAGGGTAAGAATACAAGGGAACGAAAGAGTGCAACAAATAGAGTAGGTGAGGACTACACGGAAATTAAAGAGTGAGAGTGAAACTTGGAGACAAGATAACCGAAAATGCACGGTAAACTATGGGAATGTGAGACAATGGGAAGCAGTGTGTGAGGAAATAGATCGAGTGAAAGTAGAATATAATTTGGCAGAAATATAAGATATTGAAGGAGAAAATGAATCCGACCATAAAGAAAGAGTGTTAAAGAGTATAAAACAGAATCAAATAGTATAAATAAGTGGGAGAGAGGGAGTAGGCAAAGAGAGACTGAACATAACAGTGACAGTGAGTATACCTTTAATGTTGGCAGACATCGCGTGCTTATCGTTGTATCATGAACAAAAACATCCCTTCAAAGATACATTAACAGAAGTGGAGATGGCAGGGTGAGGTGGTTTATCGGTTGAAGAGGGAGTTAGTAAGGTATTTCCAGGTTAACTCACAGCTACTAGAACTGACAACACTGAATTAAAGATGTCTCCGGGGACATATCCCTGCAGTGAAACGTTTCAGGAAATGAACTTGTGAAAGAGGATTTCGCATCGCAATAAAACAATATATAAACAACATCCCAGATGGACAAAACAAACATTAAAGTGACCCTCAGCTTAAAGTCGTGATAGGCACAGTGAACAAAATGATACATATCAATCTTCATTCCTACATGCGGGTACACGTCATTATTTCTAAACTAGAGTACATAATTGACAATGTTGCCATCTAGATCAAAAATAAAAGATTGGAGCAACAAATATGATCACATATTATGCCAGCTCCCCCGACACAGTCACCCGACATTTTCTGATGTGAATTGTTCCCGTTCATACTCACACTCCACTGGATCTTTATTGTAGCAGGATAATCGCGCTAGATTTTCAGTAGGGTATTATCACCATCATCAGGTGTCATGTCGACTGGCGTAGGCAATCATGGTTCTTCACAGCTTTCTGTCTCCAGTATTATGTATCAAGATCGGTGTTGTTTTCCTGTCGTGCCAGATTGCCAAACTGTCTAATATTTTCTCACGTTGTCGCTCTGTGTCTCTGTTGCCTTCAATCTTGCCTGTTGTGACTATGTTCTCCATACCTCCCTGTCTCATGAAGTGGCCAAAAATGAAGATTGTCTTTTTCTTATATTTCATTAAGGTTCGTTTCATATTTCACTCTTTCAACACTTCCACATTAGTTTTTGTTGCAGTCCATGGTATTCTCAGCATTCTTCTGTAGAACCACATCTCTGTTACCTCTAATTTACCACTTTCAGTTTGTTTATTATCCAAGACTCGCATCCATATGTTAGTATAGGAGTTATATGGCACTGCAGAATTCTCTTTTTCACCTCTAATGACAAGGTCATATTACATAATATATTTTTCACTTTTCTGAATGTTGTTGTTGCCTGCCCTATTCTGTTTATCATTTCTGTTGAACTTCTTCCATTTGCTGTAATCGTTGTGCCTAAATATTTGAATTGGTGGGCCTGTTTTAATACTATATCATTCACTGTGATCTTGCAAGGTGTGGTATTTTGTTTTTTTTTGAAATAACCATTATGTTTGTTTTCTTTATATTTAGGAAGAGGCCTTTCTTTTTACTTTCTGTGAATACTACATTAATTAATTATTGAAATTCTTCCTCACCTTTTGGAATCAGAACAATGTCATCCACATATCTCAAATTATTTCCTTTCTGCATATCTCAGCAGGCTATAGTCAAAGAAATTCGATGTGTCGCCTTTTTATTTGCTCCAATGGCCCAACATATCCTTCTTCGACAGTGTTTCTGATATTAGACATATCTGCCTAATGAGTCGTAATGAACAGTTTGTTGAAATGTCTGTTGCCAATAGTTAAATGAAACCATTGTTAGAGCCATTAATGTCCGTAGCCTAGTGTTGAATGGTACCATTAGTGTGGTCTTGTGAAGTATTCTTTCCAGATTCATAGTCTTCATTATGAATCTTCTGAAATCCTCGCGGTCTCAGGTTAGTTGTCCCGCTTCCGCTAGCTACATGTGCATGCATACCTGAATGTATCTTTTCCAACGACGTCTTTGTCGTTCTCTGCTTCTAGTGCCTTCTACACACTCTACACAAGACCGAAATCACCGAACTTCCTTCTTAAAATGGTGTTTAATAGTCAGCCTTCTTGAACGTTGATTTTTTTAGCACGTCTTGGTTGGTCTTCCTTGTTGTCCTTGGTATTCTCAGGACTCTTCTATAGCACTACGTTTCGAAAGCCTCTATTCTCTTAGCAGTAGTTTTATTTATGGTCCATGTTTCGCAGCCGTAGGTCACCACTGGGAACAAACATGTACAACAAAGATACCTTAGTTCCCGTGTTTGCCCAGTGCCACATTTTTTTCAGTTGCTATAATTTGGACATCGCTATTGCTGTTCTCCTCCTGATCTCGATTGTACAGTATCATGTGTTATTTATGTTAGTTCCTAGAAAATTATTTATGTTAGTACCTAGAAAATTATTTATGTTAGTTCCTAGAAAATTATTTATGTTAGTTCCTAGAAAATTATTTATGTTAGTTCCTAGAAAATTATTTATGTTAGTTCCTAGAAAATTATTTATGTTAGTTCCTAGAAAATTCTTTATGTTAGTTCTTAGAAAATTATTTATGTTAGTTCCTAGAAATTATTTATGTTAGTTCCTAGATATTCGAAATTTGTCACTTCTCCTAAAACAATGTGATCAATTTAATTCTGGTCTTGTTTTCACTTCGTCGGTAATCATTACTTCTTTAATGATACCATTATTCGAGACATTCATGTTGTAATTTGACAACTTTCCTAGAATGGTATGGTTAGTTGGTTGCTGCGCCAGAGACATTCATGTTGTAATTTGACAACTTTCCTAGAATGTTATGGTTAGTTGGTTGCTGCGCCAGAGACATTCATGTTGTAATTTGACAACTTTCCTATAAAGTTATGGTTAGTTGGTTGCTGCTTCAGAGATATTCATGTTGTAATTTGACAACTTTCCTAGAATGTTATGGTTAGTTGGTTGCTGCTTCAGAGACATTCATGTTGTAATTTGACAACTTTCCTAGAATGTTATGGTTAGTTGGTTGCTGCGCCAGAGACATTCATGTTGTAATTTGACAACTTTCCTAGAATGTTATGGTTAGTTGGTTGCTGCGCCAGAGACATTCATGTTGTAATTTGACAACTTTCCTAGAATGTTATGGTTAGTTGGTTGCTGCGCCAGAGACATTCATGTTGTAATTTGACAACTTTCCTAGAATGTTATGGTTAGTTGGTTGCTGCGCCAGAGATCCACAATGGTTGGTGTGTTGCTGATCAAGTAGCCATGATGGTTGGTTGCCCTTCGCATCTGATGATCCATACTTCGCATGTTGCTGATCCATGATGGTTGGTTGCCCTTCGCATCTGCTGAAAGTAGTGGCACACCATAACCTGATGAAAGTGATGTAACAGCATCAACAGTGCCATCTGCTGAAAGTGTTGGAATGATATGTCATTTGCCATACGCGGAAAGTGGTGTAACAACAAGGCCGTTGCTGTCTGCTGAAAGTGATGAAACAACATGAACATCGCAATCTTCTGAAAATGATAGAAGAACATGAGTTCTCCATCTGCTGAATTTTCTATTTCCCGCACATCTTATTATACGTTGTTATTCTTGAATACTCATAAATATAAGTTGACGGTACCTGCCTTTTGAAGGGGTTGAGAACCACTGGACTACATTATTCCCCTGGTGCGACACGCTGCTTTAAACACTAGACACAAGTTTATCTTTGTCTCAGATAATATGAACACACAGATATAGACAAGGTCATGCTACAGTAATACTGCCGTGAAGATTCCCGATCATAACGTTAAAGTGAAGATGTTCTCATAAAACATCATCATCAAGTGTCGTCTCCACAACACTATGAGGTCTCTCATAAGTCAACAAGTTAAACAGAAATAAAACCCTGGCTTTGAAGTCTTGCAATAGGCGTGCTATCTTGTACAGCCAGTTCATTGTTAGACAGGGGAAAACACCGTATTTAGTCACATGAACAATAAGTAGACAAGGGTACACTACCTCAACATTAAATGAATTGTATAGTCATCGCCATAAAATGGCACGCATATTAATTAGCATAAGCGATTATTGTTATACACAACTCTCTATTTTCAGTATCTAGTAAGACGATGTTTTTTTTAAACAAAAATTTGCGATGCCGCGCTGTTAAATATCTGATATCTTCTCACACTGCCGAACTCAATCTCTCTTGCCTTCTATCTTGCTTGTTGAAACTAGGCTACTCAGTCCGTCCAGCCTCATAACCTGTCCAAATTAGACTACTCAGACCTTCCAGCTTCATAACGTTTGCAAACAATAAAGAATGTATCTTTCTAATGTCATTAAATAACCAGTCTCGCATAGACTCCTTGGGATAAATAAAATCATGACATTAATTCAGTATAAAGACCTGTGTACAGATGACATGAAAAACCAATTTTCATTATTTAAGTGCATGTCACTGGTCGGCCGCGGCTATTCAAATGCATGTCACTGGTCGGCCGTGGCTATTTAAATGCATGTCACTGGTCGGCCGTGGCTATTTAAATGCATGCCACTGGTTGGCCGTGGCTATTTAAGTGCATGTCACTGGTCGGCCGTGGCTACTTAAGTGCATGTCACTGGTCGGCCGTGGCTATTTAAGTGCATGTCACTGGTCGGCTGTGGCTACTTAAGTGCATGTCACTGGTCGGCCGTGACTGTTTTTTGGCAGGCTCCTCCAAGTTTATAAATAGTGACTAACGAAAACACGACAATAATCTAAAACGTAACGAATGAATTCCTAATTAATTATGGAAAAAGGTCTTATTACCGCAAAAGGTCTCGCATAAAATATACCTATTATAGTGAATCGTTCGGGTGCAATGGATTCAGCATTGCTCTCGGCGGACTCAGGGTTAGCAGATAATAAAGTTCTGAAAAGTACCTCCACGTGGTGCAATGAGAATTGTCTGCAAAGAGACAAACAATCTCTCTGAGACCTCTACACCAACAAACCCAGAAGCACCGTCGACCGATAGACCGATAGACACCGTAAGACAGCTGTGCATTTTGCCTTGGTCCGCCAATGCAAAAACATTAGCTAAGTACCTGGTCAAGTTATGGTGATCCTATAAGCAAACATTGATTCTCGAAACGGAAACACGCGCTAGAGGGCAGTGCTGCGCGTGTACGTGCTCGTGCGTGTGTGTGTATGTGTGTGTGTGTGTGAATCTTATATAATGGCAACAAAGTTACAGTTGTTCATCACGAGACCGACTGGCGGGAGTGCTGTTCATGCTCGAGAACACGCAGACGCCCACGTTTTGACCACAATTGACCCCATTCTAAGTAGGAGTCATGACTCAGATATTGGATACACCAACTTGAGCATGCACTCCTGGTAACGGAATCCAGTTTTCAATACAGCTCCCCGTTGCACACAAGAAAAGTATTGAACACAGGAAGGGGAGCACATTGTTCATATTTCTGAACGAATCAGTGTTGAAACTCGGACTCTAGAAACTATGGGCACCACAGAAAAAGAAATGGGGGGGGGGGGAGAGAAGTCGGTGAGGATACTGAAAATCTAGCTTAACTCGACAATCACCGTTGTCAAACGCGGCTCATATTGAATAAATTATAACTGGAACTAAGGGACCTCCGAAAGGTGATAATGGAATGATCTCTATACAAGAGAAATAGCTCGCCGACTGCGAAACGTCGAATCGGAGGAAAGACACACAATAGGTGACCCAGGCAAACTATCAGCTCGTCTCATTAAACATTCTGTATAGAAGGCTCTTTCGAAAGACATTAAAATATATATATATATATATCTAAAAACAACAACAAAAAGTGCTGTCCAAAAAAATGTATATCTTTAATTTCTGGTGGACAGAAAAAGCGTTTCAAAGACACGCTCAAGTCATCCTTGAAACATCTTAACATTGACGTAGGCGGTTGGGAGAGCCTCGCTCAGGATAGAACAGCATGGCGTTACAGCATTAGAACGGGAGCACTAACGGCGGAAGAATTCATACAAGAAACTGCAAGACAGAAGCGGACGCGTAAAAAAGAAAAAAACCACTCAACCTCACACAGATACCTTCTATTGTTGTCAATTCTGTAAAATAACATTTTGTGCGCGCATTGGACTTGCTAGTCATTTAAAAACGCTCTATTAACTTTATTATTTTATTATTTATTGTTATTATTATTATGGTTGAGTTTTTGGTCATCGTCGATCACGACGGACGAACATCATCATCATCATCATATCTTTAATTAAAAGCGAAAGATGTATGCGCTTGTCTTGCAATTTATGTGGTTAGAAAGAAGGAATAATATATCAATACAACATTAGTCCTATTTTATGAAATGAGAACCTTTATCAATGAAACAATAAAAGGAGGTCGCGATTCTAGAAATTCAGCCATTACGACTTAAGATACCCGTTAACGTTTCTAGTTCTAATTGTATAAGCAACTGCCAAACTCGTTGTATGGGAGATAATAATGATAAATTGAAATCTTTATTTTTAGTTGTGGTTATCTCCCATGTTATTGATGGCGTCTAGCGCGTATCTGGAATTATCACATCAACAGGGAATTGAGCAAGGATTAAGTAGCATTAAACATGATTAAAATGAGTAAGTAATGTAATCTTGTATTTTCAAAAGATAAAACAGATTTCGGCTTAACTTATAAAATCTTGTATAAACAGTCAAGATTGAAAGCATCAGGGGCGCATGTGCCAAAGGTCGCATATTGCATGATTATTAATGTAGCATAACACACACACGCCAATAACACAAAAAGAGCCACGACATAAGCAAAATATTAACTATTAATCAATTCTAGGATAACCACAGATATGGTGATCATAATTATTAAAGAAGGTAGTTGGTCAGTTAATGTTAAAAAATAAAATTGGCAGCGTATTCAATTCTGGACGTAGCTATCAACTCATCTTTTTTTTTGTGGACTGTAGTGATTTTCTAAGCAACGTGCCACGTTCAGCAGTTTGCCATTGCTTTCTTAACGGTGCGGATGCACAATTGTCTGTGACGGAGATCGAACTCGGTACCTTGGTCGTCACAGACGCACTCTATACCATTCCGCCACAGAGCCGGACAATTGATGATATTTAGAGCTTAGCAAATGAGGCAAAATATGAGCATCCTTTATCTATACATGATTCTGGTATGATTAATTCTATTATCATGTTACATGATTCTGGTATGATTAATTCTATTATCATGTTACATGATTCTGGTATGATTCATTCTATTATCATGTGAATATATTCCAGATGGATAAAAGAGATTTCCCAGAGTTGGTTAATCGGTGAAATATAATTTAGCTCTTATCTCGAGGTACGTTTCCTTCAATCGCGTAAGTCAGTTATACCTAAGCTTTACTTTCTTTCTTTTCATCCCGCACACTTTGGTCTTCCTCTCAATTTGTTTGTCAATGTCCAAGTCTTGATAGGCATTACATTAGTGGAGATCGCGGTTCTCGTAATCCAGTCACGAGGAACACTAGATATTTCTTTCTCAGAGTTATAGGTATAGTTGTGGTACAATGTACAGATGTGAAGACACATTTTCATGAATGAAATTGATTGAAATCGCAATTGACTGATTTAAATTGTTCTTCTTCTTCTGTGATCAGTTTCTTATCTAAGAGGTCTATAATGGTTGTACAATGGCCTTCATGAATACAATGGTCAGCATGAGGTTCTCACGGTTGCCCCCATAGGTTCACTGTCAATTCTGTCTCTCGAGGTAAGATTTTAATCCTCGGTTGTCAATGAGTAGGGCATGTCAGTAGTTTGAGTTGACTTACATTTCGAGATTGTTGTAAAGGCGATTTCTACGGGAAAAATCTCGGGCACAGGGTTTAAACTATTATCTTTGTGCTCAATAGATTGCAATTCAAATCCCGTTGTAGAAGTCTTGTTTATAAATGTGATTGTTTCATAGATACTGTGTGTTATCGCATGAAGCTGCGGAGCTACGTGCCATGAGTGCTACAGGAAAGCAGACGTGCTGCTTCTTAGGGAAGGGCTGAATACTTATGGAATAACCTATGGAAAATGAAGTCAATCCTTTCCTCTTATTAAAATATTTCATATTTGAAAAATTACCTTCTGCTCGCAGTAACAGATTTAACTCAACAAACATGGTAATCTTGGCACTATCCAAATACACTCAAATAATCTCAATAAAATAAATAATATTTATCTTATCTTTATATAAATACATCAGCAATGCTACATACATGCAAATAGGAATTTTCTTCAAAACGTGATTTTGGTAATGGGGAAATGCGGATTGTGATGTGGGTACATGTGTAGATTGATGAATATGAACCACAGTGAAAAATATTTGCCCATAGAATGTAAATATTTGACCAACTTTGGGTGTACCTAGAAGGAGATGGATGACGATGTTAAGGTGGAAGATTGTAGCGATTATATGGTAATGAGGGCTGACATGACGAAGCTGATGATGAGGGTCATGATGAGGAAGCTGATGATGAGGGTCATGATGAGGAAGCTGATGATGAGGGTCATGATGAGGAAGCTGATGATGAGGGTCATGATGAGGAAGCTGATGATGATGGTCGTGATGAGGAAGATGATGATGAGGGTCGACATGATGAATGGTGCGATGAAGGAAAGATGTTGAGGGTCGAGATGATGATGACAGTTGAGATGATGATGGCGTGGATGAGAGAAAGGTGATGATGCTGATGATGAGATTCGAGATGATGATGGTGGTAATGAGGATGGAGGTGATGAGGTTGTTGATGAGGGTAGAAATGAATGATGCTATTAGTGATGCGAGTCGAGATTATGATGAGGGTGATGACGTTTGTAATGATGAGGCTGGTGATGAGGGTCGTAATGATGTAGGTAGTAATAAGGGCTAAGATGATGATGATGATGGTCGAGATGATGGTAGTGATACGGGTTACGATGATGATGACGGTGATGAGGATCGAGATGATGATGGTATTGATGAGGGTCGAGATGATTATGATGGTTGAGATGATAATGAGGTTGGTGATTAAGGTCGAGATGATAATAAGGTTGGTGATTAAGGTCGAGATGATAAGCCTGTATATGAGGGTCGAGATTATGATGACGAGGGTTAAGATGATGAGGTTGGTGATTAAGGTCGAGATGATAAGCCTGTATATGAGAGTCGAGATGATGATGATAGTGGTGATAAGGGTCGATATAATGAGGCTGGTGATACGGCTCGAGATAAATATGGTGGTGATGAGGGTCCAGATGCTGAATGTAGTGATAAGGGTCGAGATGATGATGACTTTCGAATATGGTTGCGGTGATGACGGTCGAGGTGATTATGGGGATCAGCGTGTAGTTAATTGTGTGGATGAGAGTGACGATGAATGTAGGAGTGGACGGAGATGATGCTAGGAATGAGGATGGAAATTATGGTGAGGTGAGAGTCCACATGATGATGGTGGTGATGAAGATAGTTTTGGGTGGTGATGAGAAGAGTAGGTCGTGGTTATAATGAGGATGATATAATTTGGTGGTAGTGGTTATAACCTGTAGGATTTATACATGATCGTATTGATGACGACCCAATGGACTTTGTATCGCGTAGTGAGGATGATGATAGTGGTGATGAGGAAGTGAACTGTGGTGAGTATGTACAAGTTAGCAGTTTATTAATTTGAGGTGTTTAAAAAACATATATGATGTCAATGTCGGTGGTGTGGAGGAGAATGCTGGTGACTATGACAATGATTCTGAGCTCCTCACGCCCATGTGTTGCATGGGGCAGAAATGGGACTTAAGTGTAGAAACACGTTTACCTATCACGCATGGAGACACGGTTACCTATCAACGCATGGAGACACGGTTACCTATCACGCATTTCGTAGATGGCAACTTAAAAGATATTGGAGTTAAGATCGCTATCCCATCCCACAGAGTGTCAAAGTGACCCAGAAACTAAATGAAATCGGATGTGTCTGGACAAAACGCGTACGTCACAGATACTTTTTTTTCTTCTTCAGTGTTCGCTCTCATGTAAACACATCGAATTTATCGTGTGATTTCCGCCGTGGAGCGTGAAGTACGTTGCTGCAAGTTCCACAGTAGAACTGTGATTATTTGCACCCCGGTTAGCCACTTGTGGTCAGGACGTCCGATGTCCAGCACATCCGTTTTCGTCATTCCTTTATATCGGGTTTGGTCCCTAGTCCGTGACAGCATATGTCTGTCGCCGGGCACGCTGGTGTGTAATGCCTCTTCGCCAAGACGCTTGTCGAGCGCGTCTATTTGGTACGAGGTGTTCCACCATCTATGACCTCATCTCTTGCAGTTGGACGTACTGTGCCTGTGCCCATCGGGTACTGAACCGTTTCTCATCCGCGAACCTGGTTCCTTATGAGGAACAACTCGCCAGAAGAGTTGGACCCTGGCCCGTTCGCCCTCCTACCCGAGGCGTCGTTTACTGACATTGTGTACCTCTCGTCCAAGTTTGAGTCTCACACCACGCGTTTGAGAGCAAGGCGTTCTCCAGCTGAGCGACCTTGTCCCAATAGCTCCTGAGCCCATATGGTACTGAACCCTTTATCTCTGCAAGTGTGTTTCCCGTCACAGATACGATGTAGACAATGTTATAACGATATCAGTTCTCCGGAAAACATCCTGCTAACCTTCAGGAATTTTAGAATGAACGCAGAAGTAGAGGAATTATTGCTAAGGGGCAAAAACATATTTTTCCAGGTGAACAATAATTAATTGACAAACATATAAAATTTGTCGATTTGAAATTGATCATATTTCTATAATACTCAGTTAGTTAGTCGTCAGATAATCATTATTGCAAGCTGGGACGTCCATAGTTGCTCCGATGTATAGTTGCCCTGAGTGTATATATATATGTATATATATATATATATATTTATATATATATATATATATATGTCATTACACTGTCATTGTTATTGTTATTATTATTATTATTATTATTATTATTATCATCATCATCATCATCATTCATTGTTTTCGAATTACAATATGTTTGTTCCGACAAAGATATGTGATCGAAACTTTAATTGTGTTCGTGATCATAATTTTTCATTGTTATTGTTTCTATCATCTTTTTATTACTAGTAGGAGGCTTTTGTAACACATATTTACTTATTTACAATGTATACTTTCGTATTTGTATTATTATGTCATGATAGTCGGATCTTCTCTTGATGTTCTGTATTATTATGTCATGATAGTCGGATCTTCTCTTGATGTTCTGTATTATTATGTCATGATAGTCGGATCTTCTCTTGATGTTCTGTATTATTATGTCATGATAGTCGGATCTTCTCTTGATGTTCTGTAACTCTCTATTCAGTGATTCGCATCGTTCAGTAAATCTTTATTTCCAATACTTCAGTGATACCCACTTATTCTTCACTAAATCTCTATTTTCATTACTTCAGCAATACCCACTTACTGTTCAGTAATTGTCTATTTACATTACTACAGTGAAATCCACATTGTTTAGTAACTGTATATGTCCGTTAGTTCAGTCATACGCACGTATTGGTCAGTCAAGACTGTCAAATAATGCAAAATTTCTGTTAAGGAGCTGCACGGATGAATTTGTAAATGTCTATTTTCAATGCTTCAATGATACGGGCATATTGTTCAGTAACTCTCTATTCCCATTACTTCATTCATACTCAATTACTATTCAGTAACTCTCTATTCCCATTACTTCATTCATACTCAATTATTATTGTTCAGTAACTCTCTATTCCCATTACTTCATTGACACTCAATTACTGTTTAGTAACTCTATGTCCATTTACTTTAGTGATGTTTTCTAATTTTTAGTAACTGTGTATATTTCCATTACTTAATTTAAATTCACGTATTGTTCAGTAAATTTATATTTTCATTACTTTAGTGCTACTCAGTTATTTTTTGAGTAACTCTATTTGCATTACTTCAGTGATATTCACTTATTGTGTTACGTTAGCTCTCATACACCCATAAATACATTTATCATAAATAAATGTGAAGTTAGTTCTCGCAACCTACTATATAATAAATGATATTGTAGAGAACGGAAGGCAGTGGCTCATGGTCATCTCCTCAGTCGCCTCTTGTGACTTGTATTGTAAGTAGTGATATTATTTTTCCCCATCTCGAGCACTTTCAACACAAACACTCGCAAACTCCTTACAACTACGTAACGGAAAATGCAGCATTCACAGTGATTTTCTAGGCGATATAAACACGTTCAGTGGTTTCAATAGTTATACGATTTGACGATATTTATCAATAAAACAACCCATCGATGTGACACTGAGACAGACGACATTTCGACTAGAAAGCTTTCATAAGGAAAACAGAAGAAGACAGGCAAGAAATTGTACATATAGACACATATAACATAAGATGGTGAGAGGAAGAACAGAATGAGAGAAGCGAGGAGAAGATGGGGGAAAACAGTTTTACACTGACATAACAAGGAAAAAGGTAATATGCAACAAACGAAATTTTGAACGGATAGAAGGAAAACGATACAATGTAAAGCGGATGGTTGGAAAATTAGATAAACGTCAAAATGTACTTAGCCGCGTGTTATGCTGGAGGTCTGTGGTAAAAGAGGAATGTCGTTATTTCATACCAAGAACACTGCAGTGTGAGAGAAGTGTAATGTTGTGAAGAGAAGTGTAATGCTGTGAAGAGAAGTGTAATGCTGTGACGAAAAGTGTAATGCTGTGACAAGAAGTGGTATGATGTTTCGAGAAGTGTAATGCTGTTAAGAGAAATCTCCTACTCAGAGGGGGGGGGGAGATGCACATTCCTGTTATATCCCCCCCCCCCGTTCACTTTCTTTATTAATGTTCGCAACAATTCTAAGTTCGTCTTTTACCTTCCAATCCTATTCTTACTATCGTGTGCATCATCTGATGTCCAAATCTCATCATCAATATCACTTCCTTATCAAGTGTCCAGCATTCACATCCAGGAAAACAGACTGAGATTATACATATTCTTGTGGCAGTCAGATAATATCAAAATGTAGAGAAATAGATACACATGCTACAATATTTGTCAATGAACCAAACAACAAAAGAGATACGGCGACAAACGACGTTACACCACCCTCTCCTTCCATTTCCTTTTCGGGTTGTTTCCCGACATCGGAGCTTTATCTCTTGTAATCAGACGATGTTTTTTGGTTTTTGTGTTAGTTGTTCTTATACTCGTTAAATACGATATTATATTTACAAAACTATAACTATATAAACACTGTAACTTAATGATCGGTCGTCTGTAGATCTACGGCAGATACATAGATAGATACATTGTTACATAGATAGCCTAAACTCTAAGTGTGCTACTCTATGGTTACATAGATAGCCTAAACTCTAAGTGTGCTACTCTGTGGTTTCCAGAGACTGATTCGCCGATGAATGAGTAGAAGCAATACTAAGGGAATTAGGAAGATTATCATCATGTTGCATATCCTCTATAGAATGTAATAACCATCACATCTTCTCTAAACTCCTGTCGATCTTAAGCTTACATCTTACATCTTCTCTGGTCTTTGATATCCGCAGATGTCCGATGTCTTCGTGGTCTACCTATGTTTCGTTGCCATGGGCTCATCTCCTATGTCATGGTCTCTTCTAGGCCTTTATGTCCTTATATATGACCTAAATATTGTATTTTTTCTAGAGCGAATCTTGTTATTAACAAACTTTCTTTACATCCGATTCTCTCAGGAAGTCCCAATTTGTTTTGTTCCATGGTAGGCCTATTCTCAGGACATTTTGTAATTTCTACAGCGTTGTGTTTCAAATACAGAAATGTTGTTTCTCATTTTTTCGGTGATTTTCAAAGATTCACATCCATACTCTGGGGGTCCAGCAACAAACAAGTATGCATAACAATAAGTAGGAAGATCCCCGAAGGATATGAAAACAATAGTTTCATTCAAACCTCTGACAACTGTATATATTATATACATTCTCCAGGTCAGCATTCACACTCCACCTCAGCATTCACACTCCACCTCTGTTATTCCAAACCTGGTGCTTGCAAGGAAATATTGTTCTTTAATGACTTATGCTGCCTTCTTCACGGAGGAAACCACATTTCCGCGAGATGATTGTTTCTGAATTGTTTCTTTTTTAAATATTATTTAACTGTGCATATTAAAACACGTCGTTTCTGTAAATCTATTTTAGTATTTATTGTGTATGTATAATTAATCGTTTGTTTTAACTGGATTGACATCTCGGCGATTTGATGCCTTCTCATCTCAAAGTACAACATAAGCACACGGTGGGGAAAAAAACAGTAACAACATTTTCCATCTCACGAAGCCGCATTATACGCTGAGTTATCAACTCAACAGAATACATTACATTCTAACTGTAAACGTATAATTACGATCCTTCAATACAACGGTGCTAACATGCCCGCTATCAACACTACATAAATCTAGACAAGAACTACTCAAACTATATAAATATGTTCCATCAATTTAAATTGAGGTATATTCAAATTACATTACAATTTCAGCCAAAAATAATAATTGATACATATGAACTGGAAGACGTATCACATTTAGATTATCTGATTAGTTAGTTATTCCTCTAGGGCCAAAGACGGCACATAAGGCGGATGTCATAGATTTCCATGTCTCTCGTTTCATTGCAATTTACTTTAGATCTTCATCGTTTCTGATACGGATGGTGAAACGTTCCCTTGTAATAGTTCTACGTAAAGGTTTCTTTTGGTCTTCTTCGTTTTCTCTTGCCTTTTGGTGACCACATCAAGCTTGACAGGGGAGTCTTTCAGTATCCATTCGTAGCGCGTGTCTGATGTAATTTCAGCGACGTTTTCTAATATAGGTGGATACATATTCTTGTTTTGATTCTTGTCTGACAACTGTGTTTGATTTGAAGTCTGACCAACGTATGTTCAGTAGCCTTCTAAGACATTTATTTTCAAATGTGTTTAGTCTTTGCTCTAATTTTGATGTTGCTTTCCATCTTTCGCATCCATATAGATTATTTGGGTACAAACATAAAAAGTTCAAGGAACTGCGCATTGGAAATTAAGAGAAGGATGGCAACGGCGATTTCGAAACTTGTCCAAATGAAAATCTCTGGCAAACTATCAATTGCAAACGGAAAATAATTCAAAATAAACTACGCCATATGAGGGACTCATGGCTGAATTAGAAAGCAGATGAGATACACAGATTTGCAGACACAAACCATTTGAGAAACTTCTATGATGCACTTAAAACGTTATATGGTCATCCAACCTCATCAGGATCTTTTCCACTTCTCAATGCAAATGAAACACAACTAATCGTAGAAAAAGATAAAATCCTGCAGCGCTGGGTAGAACACTTTGAGCACATTTTGAATAACCCATCATCAATAAATGAAGAGACTATCAACCGACTACTGCAGGTTCCTCTTAATGAAATGCTAGGTGACATCCCTACTTTAGAGGAAACTCGTAAAGCAGTTCATCAGCTTTCTAGTGGAAAAGCACCTGGTTCCGACTCAATACCAATCGAAATATACAAATATGGTGGTAAAAATCTTATTGAGAAACTTCACATAATTTTCCAACAGTCATGGAAAAGCGAAAAAATTCCACAAAACTTTAAGGCTGCTACAATTATACACCTGTATAAACGTAAAGGGAACCGCCAGTCCTGTAACAACCATCGTGGTATATCTCTACTGTCCATTACTGGAAAGATATTTGCCAGAATCCTTTTGAACCGTCTTACATCTCATCTAAATGAAGGACTACTACCCGAAAGCCAATGTGGTTTCAGAAAAGAACGTGGAACAACTGATATGATCTTTGCTGAAAGACAGCATAAGAAAAATGTCAAGAACAACACTGTGACCTGTACACAGCATTCATAGACTTGACAAAAGCATTTGACACAGTAAGTAGAGAGGATCTGTGGAAGATTCTGGCAAAGTATGAATGCCCACAGAAATTTATATCAATGGTGCAGCAATTGCATGATGGAATGCAAGGTAGAATTCAGGATGATGGAGAGTTATCTGAAACGTTTCCTGTCTCAACTGGAGTAAAACAAGGATGTGTATTAGTACCTACCCTATTTAGCTTCATGTTCTCTGCTATGTTGGATGATGCTTTCAGAGATCTAGACCTGGGAGTAAACATCACCTATAGCACAGACGGAAAATTGTTCAACCTTCGGCGGCTTCGTGCAAAAACCAAAGTTAAATCACACACAATCAGGGATCTTCTATTTGCTAATGACTGTGCCCTAAATGCCAACTCTGAGGCTGATCTACAATGTATGTTACAACTGATCTACAATGTATAAACAGAAGTCATGTTACAACCAGAACTTGGCAAAGCTATCTTGAGCCCTGCATAAAGGTAAATGGTGTAGTACTGAAAGTTGTGAATAGATTCACATATCTAGGCAGTACGTTATCACAAAATGTCAACGTTGATGATGAAGTGTATACAAGGATAGCCAAAGCAAGCAGTACTTTCGGCAGATTGTACGCAAATGTCTGGCGTAGAAATGGCATTAACATACATACTAAGCTGAAAGTTTACAGAGCAGTGGTACTTCCAGTGCTGTTATACGCTACTGAAACATGGACTGTGTATAGACGTCATGTGAAAAAACTAAATTTTTTTCATACAAATTGTCTCAGAAAAGTTATGAACATCAGATGGCAAGACAAGATTCCTGATACCACTGTCCTTGATAAAGCTGGTATCCCAAGCATTGACACGATCCTGATGCAGACACAGATTTGTTGGGCAGGTCATTTGGTGCGTATACCAGACCATCGTCTGCCAAAGATACTTCTCTATGGTGAGCTAGAGAAGGGTATAAGATCTCAAGGTGGCCAAAGGAAGCGCTACAAGGACTCGTTAAAGAACTCACTGAAAGCCTTTGAAATAGACCACGATACATGGGAAGAACTTGCACAAAATAGATCTACATGGCGTTCTAAAATAAAAAAAGAGCGCATCATCTTGTGAAAAGAAGAGAAATGCAGCAGCTCAACAGCGGAGAACAGCCAGAAAGTCACGGATAGACCAAGATCCGTCTACAGTCGTCATTCCATGCCCGAACTGTCCAAGGACATTTACAGCTCGAATAGGGCTCATTAGCCATCTACGAACTCATAATCAAGGACATAACTAAAATTGAATTTTCAAAAGTGGATGTAACAAATGGCCATCATCACTTGTGATGGACGAACAACATTTGTAATTCAACTATCATGTATGCCATTTCTTGTTCAATTGTCATATTTTTCACTTGTTGTTCAATTGTCATATTTTTCACTTGTTGTTCAATTGTCATATATGATATTTGTTGTTCGGCTATCAAAGATGACACTCGTTTCTCAATTATTATAGATGACATGCGGTGTTCAACTATCATAGATGACAGTCGTTGCTTAACCATTATGAATGCAATGTGTTGTTCAATTGGTATAGATGACATGTGTTGCTCAACTGTCATAAATGACATTTCATGATCAAATGTCACAGATGACATGTGTTCTCTACTGTAATAAGTGACGTATTATTCAACCAAATGTCATGTGTTATTCAACTATCATAAATGCAAAATTTTTTTGAACTGTCGTAAATGACATTTGTTGACCACTTATAGATGTCATTATTTACGCATTATAGATGTTGATACTAATTGTTGAACCCTTAATAGATGTCATTTGTTTACCACATATAGATGTACGTTTTTACCCTTATAGATGCATTTTGTTCACGATATGTCATTTGGAACCACTTAGAGACGCAATGTATTCACCCTTATAGATGTCAGTTGTTCATCCCTTAATAGATGTCATTTTTCACCCCTTATAGATAACATGTGTTTATTCCCTTACATATGGCGTTTTTTTCATTCCTTATAGGTATCATTTGTTTATCCCCTATAAATGACACTTGTTCACTCGTATACACGGCATATGTTCACCACGTATATATGACATTTTTCATCCCTTTTAGATATCATTTGCTCACATTATATATGGCATTTGTTCACTTTTTGTAGATTGCATTTGTTCACCAAATAAATATGTCATTTTTTCACCCCTTATAGATGTACTATTCTCACCAATTACAGATTCCATTTCTCCACACCGTTTAGATGTCATTTCTCCACACCTTATAGATGTTATTTTCTCACCCATTATAGATGTAATTTGTTTACCATTATAAATAGCACTTGTTTTTCAACTATCATAACTGGAACGTCTTGGTCAACTGTCAGACAACTTTCGTTACTGCATGTTTTCCTGTGAAGGAGTGCAGGGTGAAGTCTATGGGATGTGGAAATAAAGGCTCTCTGCCATAGCAGACGCCACGACATATACAGACTCAACGACATATACAGACGCCATGACAAGTACATGGATGATTTTGATTGTTCCTCCGAAAGTAAAAAATCCTGTTCCAACCGTGGATTGAACCCGGGACCTGAGAACGGCGTTCTAACGACACGACCAAGAACTCCTAGTAATTTCGCAAAACACAAGGTAGTTCAGTTTTAAAATGAATGCACAGACTATCTGACTATTGGTTGTTTCATATGACGTATTCTCTTCAGAGCGTTGTCTTCTCAATGAACTCCCTTACACCTGAACACTTCACTTCTTCTTCTTGGGTTTTTTTTTTTCCAACGACGTATTTATGTTATCCTCACTGTCAGTAAGTTCATCGTCTTATTGGACTGCCCTTCCTCCTTCACCCATGTTCTCTGCTCTCTGTTATTTTCTTTCTAAACATTCGAGTCTCTTTATATGACCACGCAGGTGTAGTTTTATTTTTGCTCTTGTATTTAGTAACCAACACTCTGGTATCTTCAATGTGTTTATAATATCTGAGTTTCTCTTTTTTCCTTCTATGTTATTCTAGGCATCTTTCTGTAGTATTTCATCTCAAAGCGTTGATCTTCTTCGCCGCTGTTTTATTTATAGTACATGTTTCACAGCATTATGTTCAAACCGGAAAAATAAAAGTTCTTAACAATAATATTAGAACTCTCGTTTCTATTAGGTTGTTTTTCCATACTATTGGGTACGTGTATGAAAAGATGAATATATCAGTATACAAAACAGATTAAAATCATGTTTCAATCATAATTTCTTTACCAAGAAAATTTAATACAAACAGTGAACAAAACGTACAAATAAAGACAAAATCACAAATGGACTAGCCGTCAGACATTTCTCAACAGAAACAACCAAGGCAACAATGACTTACACACAAATATTATTGTAGAGATGCGCATGAAAAATATGGTGACTGAATTTAAAAATAAAAATTTAAAAAATGCAGTCAACAAAGAAATTGAAGTCGAGAAAGAATTTCAGAATAAAACAAAGAAGGAAATCAAAATGAAATCAAGAAATAAAATCAAAAACGAATTCAGGAAAAATATAGATAAAGAAATAATAAAGAATGAAGTCAAGAAAAAAATAAAGAATGAAATCAGGAAAAATCAAGAACGAAGTCAGAAATAAAAAATGAAGATGGGATTAAAGAAGGAAATCAAGAATTAAGTCACGAAAGAAATAAAGAAATAAATCAAGACTAAAGTCAAGAACGAAATCAAGTATAGATGTAAGAAAAAAGTAAATAAACCATGTAAAAAAAAACGAAAAAGAAAGTACCAGGAACGAATATTTCAGAATACAGAAAGTCATTACCTTCGATAACAGGAAACTCGTCTGCTGCTGAGAGTTCTGTCATGGACTAGGCTGACTGCACGTTGACCTCGATCTGGTTTGACAATAGATAGTCTGGTCTCATCAAAGTAACCAAACATCAGCTCCTCGGCCTCGTGATTCACACCTTCCTCCTTCTCGTCATCATCCTCTTGGACTGTCATATTCTGAAGTTGTACCCCCACGCACTTTGTCAGACATGAGCGTATCCAAACCAGCATACAAGACATAAGTCTGCCAGATGACAGGAGAGCTGCCTTCTGGCGACAATCTCCAATTGTTACAAATTTACAAACAAGAGTTTCTCCAAAATCGAAATACTTTGTTCATCACGCTACAAGTACAGCTGAGGCGACAATGTTAGTTATGTCCTGTACCATTTTCTCCTTTTCAGAAATTCAAACTCAAATCTTATAATAAATGAGCCAGTGAAATCTCCAACGTCGTCGAAATTTTGCATGAAGCATTATTTAATACAATGCTACACATCTACACAAATATTGCAGAGCAATACGAACACAGTTGTATATTTACATATAATTCTTCAGCAATATACGTATTAGAAATATATGACACATAAATTATGATTATTCAATGTCGCAACTATACAACTATTGCACAATTAAATAAATATATTCAATGTCGTAACTATAAAACTATTACACAATTCAATACGTATATTCAATGACGGATCGGAACCATTCATCATCATCATCAAGTTCCGTCTCCGCAACGAAGGTTGGCTGCAACGTATCTCCAACATCTCCTGTCTCTTGTCTTGGTGGTGCACTCTGCTAGACTGTAACCTGTCCATCGTGTAATGTTACTCTCCCACTTGTATCTCTGCCTACCTCTTGCTCGCTTCCCTTTGACTTTACCCTCAAGTAAGGTCTTCAATAGGGTGTCATGTCTTTTAATGTGTCCAAAGTATTTTATTTGCCTGATCTTTATTTCTCTTAGTAGTTCTTTCTTCATATTAAGTGTCTTTAGCACCTCTTTATCTGTTTTGTTCTCTTTCCATGATGTTCTGCCTATTCTTCTATATACCCACATCTCAAAGGCATCAATTTTGTCTTCTAATTGTTTATTTAGTGTCCATGTTTCTGAGCCATACATTAATATGGAATAGATGTAGCATTTTATAATTCTCATTTTTAACTTGTTTGTAATTTGTTTAGATATTAATAATTTCCTCATGTCATTGAAGGTACTTTTAGCCATTCCTATTCTCTTTTTAACTTCTGTTTCACATCTGCCATCATTTGTGACTATGTGTCCAAGATATTGATACTGTTTTACTTGTTGTAGTTTCTCTCCCTGTATGTTTATGTTTACCTCCTGTTCTTCTGATCGGAACCATTACATGTACCCAGATCAATATTTTATGTGTGTTTGCTCTCGTACATGGTTGGTCGGTTGGTTGCTCATCCACGATCCATGGATTCATGCTCTATGACCTAATGCCATTATATTGCTGGGAAGTATGTGTAATTTCGGCCCACCCGGGACAAAGCCAGAGAATAACTATCACATCTCCAGGAAGGTAGGTTTCAACCTATGCACTGCTCCTAGCCACTGTGGCCAAGATAGGGTTCACTGTGCTTATTCCCCGCCGCCAATTGACTACTGGTTATGCCGAACTTCTCTACTGTTCCAGGCATGCAACCAAATGTTCAAGTCAAAAGTATTGCCACGCCCTGAGTCACTGTGCATCTATGATGAGTTTCAGCCATAGGAAAAAACAGTGATGTCAGTTTCCTCCTCCCCAGTGCTGCAAAGTACATCTCTGGCTCCCTCCCAACCACAGAGTATACATATATATTCAGGTAAACATGAAACACATTTCAACAACAAAAAAAAGCAAAATTTTATAGATGACGTGGCATGAAGCTTCTCTAAGAAGATAACCTCAATATAACGGCATGTCCTTCATTAAGATTTCTGTTGCATGTGTGGTATGTCTAGTGGTCTATTGGTGAGACCTACAGACGCAACCACATGCGTGCTTTCGTACATCCACCGCATCTCTCGTGCAACAACAGAGCAATTGTCCTACTTGACGTCCAACAGAGCAATTGTCTTACTTGACTTCCAACAGAGCAATTGTCCTACTTGATTTCCAACAGAACAATTGTACTTGATTTCCAACAGGATGTAGCACAGAGAACGATAATCCCTGTTTTATTTCGTAATGGTCCGACACATACGACCTTAGCGTTGGTAACTAATACGATAAGTGTTTTTACCACTTCCACCTAATGGTGAAAGTCTACAACTATTTCGCTAGTAGGCTTGCCATATGAGAGAACTGGTTCTTGCACTACACGCTGGTCACAACCTCATAGCTAAACGTGGTGAAACTTGCTTCACCTTTTTGTCTCTATCTGTGTTACTATCGACTACAGACACTGTATCTTCATTTGATTTCCTTGTCAATGAAGAAAGTATAAAAACTATTACGTAGACCTAACTTAAACTTTGACTTGACTGAGTATACAACAAGTAAACTGAAAACTATTATATAGTCCGAGATTAAAATATACTTCATTCAGTGGATAGCCAGTAAACTAAATACTATTACAAAGACCTAGGTTAAATTTTCACATTTTTACGTAGACAACGAGTAAACTGCACTCAAGATATTAGCTTTATTCGATTTCCCTACAAATAATGGGAAAAACAACTATTATAAAGTTCTAGGTAAACACGAAGTAAATATTGTCACGGGAGATATGAATGCTAAGGTAGGGGACAGCCAAGACGAGGATGTTACTGGCAGATTCGGATTAGGCACTAGAAAAGAAAGAGGTGAGGTCCTGGTAGACTGGGCCAGAAATAATAATATGGTGATAGGAAACACATTCTTTTCTCATCACCCACGACGACTGCGGAAATGCAAAAGTCCAGGTAATAAGACACGCAATCAAATAAATTACATCATAATAAATAAAAGATTCAGAAATTCATTGAAGTCTGTTAAAACACGTCCAAGCGCTGATTGCAACAGTGACCATGTGCCAGTAGTGGGAAAGATTAATATTAGGTTAAAGAGATTAAAAACTACAAAGGCAGATAACACACCTAATGTGAATATGCTTACAAAGAACACAGCATTTCAAGAACAGAATAACATGACATTTCAAAATAGGTACAATGCGAAAGAATAAATAGAAACCATTGAAGAACAGTGGACGATGCTAAAACAATCATTGCAGCACAGATCTAACGAGATCCTGCCACCCAAGAAACATCTCAATAAGAAAGATTGGATGACAGAAGATATTTTGAATATGATGAAGCAAAGAAGTCAGAAGAAGAATAACATCGAAGAATACAACCAGATTAACAAAGAAATCAAACATAAGTGCAACAAGGCTAAAGAGGACTGGTTAAACGCAAAGTGCAGTGAAACAGAAAAATATTAACATAGCAATACAAGTGATACACATTCACAAATAAATAATTAACAGGCAGAGGACAGGCTCACAAGACTGGGTGTCTGAAATCTAAACAGGGACACATACTAATAGGAGAAAAAAAAATCATGCATAGATGGGAAGAATATATTAAAGAACTGTACGAAGATAACATAAATAATACTAACTTAAATTATAACAATCAAAGTCCAAGTATATTAAAAGTAGAAGTAGGGAAAGCTATACAACATTTAAAAAACAACAACTCATCGGGTCAGGACAAGATTACAAAAGAAGAATTAGAAGCCCTGGGAGATTATGGTCTTGAAATTATCACTAAAATGTTAAATAACATCTAAAACAGTGGCTATATTCCATCGGATTTGCTACAATCAATTTTCATAGCTGTACCAAAGAAACCTGGTGCAGTAGATTGTGAAGACCACAGAACAATCAGCCTTTTGAGTCAGATGATCAAGATTCTACTGTGCATAATAATGAGGCGTATAAGAGAAAAAATAAAACCAGAGATAGCAGACGAACAATGCGGATTCGTAGAAGGAAAAGGCACAAGAAATGCCCTATATATAGTAAGAACATTAATGGAGAGGGCAATAAAAGTACAGCAAGACCTTTATCTGTGCTTCATAGATTACAGCAAAGCATTTGACAAGGTGAAGCATTCAGAGATTATAAAATTGCTAGAAAGTCTTAACGTTGATGGGAAAGACCTAAGAATAGTAATATATTAGAAACAATCGGCTGCAATGAGAGTTAACAAAACTATAGGTAGATTTCAAAAGATAAAAATGGATGTCAGACAAGGTTGTGTAATGTCACCGGACCTATTCTCCCTGTACACAGAATACATTATGCGAATATAGAAGATATGCCAGGAATAAAAGTGGGAGGATGCACTATAAATGACTTGAGATATGCTGATGACACAGTACTGATCGCAGGAAGTGAACAGGAACTACAAGCCCTGTTAGATAAAGTAGTGAAAGAAAGTGAAAGCAAAGGCCTCAGTTTAAAGAAGAAGAAACAATAATAATGGTTGTATCGAAGAGATATAACAACACCAAGATGCAACATAATAATTAATAACACAAAATTAGCACACGTTTACAAAGTGAAATATCTTGGCACCCTGTTAGCATCAGAAGGTAGATACTCAAGTGAGATAAAGAGCCGAACAGCACAAGCCAAAACAAAATTCTAAAAATTAGAACTATTTTGTGCAATGGAAGAATATCAATGCAGACTCGAATTCGAGTGCTGAGATGTTATATCGAACCAATTCGTATTTATGGATGCGAAGCATGGACTGCAAAAAAAAAAATTAATTCAAAACGAATTAGAGGCTACAGAAATGTGGTTTTTCTTAGAAGAATGGTGAAAATACCAAGGACAGCAAAGAAAACTAATGCAAATGTTCGCATTGATGCTGACGTAATATGATCAATCATAGCAAACATTAGGGGCAGACAGTCAAGGTTTCTAGGGCATGTGCTGAGAAAAACACAGCTTGAACACTTAATAACCACTGGAAAGATCAAGGGGACGACAAAGGGAAAAGTTACTAGATGGATTTGTATTGTGGCATGGTAGAAACTCACCAACCGAGCATATTGACAACACAAGAGACAGAGAGTCGTGGAGAAACATGATCGCCTACGTCATTCGGAATGGCACGTGATTGATTGAAAGTTCTAGGTAAAGTCTTATTTTAGCGTTTGAGAACCGCTACATTTACCAATATGGCACTCTTAAACCTCTCGGCATCAATGAGCGACTGTCTCATATATGATACTATGTATCTGTTTCGTGTCATATGTATATAGTCATTTTTGTATATTCCTTGTCCGGTGACGTTTCGCCTCTTCTGGTCAGTCTATATTACACGTGTCAATGTGACCGTCTATATCCTTACTGTTCGCTTCCTGTTGTATGTTTTAATGTTATTTTTATTTTTTTTGTTAATAAAGGCCTGTGGTCGAAACGTCGATTTGAGTGTGTTATTATACGTGTCTTGAATGATTAGAAAAATGTCATTACCCTATTCCTGGATTTAAAAGTCGTGTTTTTCCTGACAAAGGTGGACCTAGAGAATACTGCAAAGTTGCGTGTACGTTCTTGATATTCTGGTCAATAACATAACAAAACTATTTCAAAGTTCAAGAAACACCATTGATATTCTAGACAGAACTGTTACACTGGCTCAGAGTGTTAAGGAAATGATCAATGGCTTAGTCGATGTATGTGGTCTATTCATATCTGCAAGCAGATCAATAAATAGGACCCTGGTAGACTAACAAATACAGAAATTATGTCCCTTTCGCCACCATTGAAGCGAATATGGAATATGCAGTTAATCTCGTATGTGTTCAACGGATTGGTATATAATAATAATAATAATAACAATAATAATAATAATAATAATAATAGTAATAGTAATAATAGTAATAGTAATAATAGTAATAAGGCCAATAGCCCGCCAGAGCCGTACAGGTGCCACATTGAGGAGACATCATAACACAAAAACCACACAAGAACTCTCTCAGTCATTATGACGAGTGTAGAAAAACAATATACCTAGCCATTCCTAGATATTGTTAATCTGCCTTTAATTGTTGGCTTCTTGTCCATCAACGATCGACTGTTCCTTGCAAATTATACTTACGTAAACCACAGGTTTATATATCGTTTCAATGCAACACGACAGACTATAGCTAAAACTAGTGTTCCTTGCAAATTAGTTTTTGGAAATGAGTCGTGTCTTTTTACGTATCCAAATCAAATAAGTTTACGCAGTTGCACCGCTACCAAAAGTGATTCTTCATAACCTGCAAGTTCGTATCTTCACTCCCTGATGAATAAATATGTCTTGTATTCAATATAACTACATTATTTATTTTTTTATTGGGGGGAGGGGGGGGGGGGTTTCATTCTATATAACTAATTTTTCACAAACGTCTGTAGCACTTATATCTTCCGTCTTCCAACTTTGATATGACTTCTAGAGTTCAGATTCGAAATCAACCAAGATGATTGGAATAGTAACGGCATGTGAATTAGGGAAATATCTTTATATACTAAATCGAACGCATTAACGCATTGCTAGTATATATATATATATATATTAGTACTTGCGTAGAATACAGGTTTTTGATGCTTCACTTGAACACAACAGACGAACTTTCACTAAGGCTAAGAGGTCATGAGGTGTAAACATGAAAACATACAAATTATAATACACAAGATATGTTTAACGTTTCCAACCGTTAGGTCCTTCTCAATAATATATAAAACGAACAGTGAAAAACAACAAAAACAATGTTACCACCACAGAAGCACTAGATACACTATTGACATGTAAACAATACGAAGTGTAAGGTGACAATGATGTATATGGAAACATGTAGTCATGGAAGACAGTTATATTGAAAATTGGACGGAGTATGATAACAGATATAACTTATGGTATTCGTCTCCGTAAGTTGTATCGATTTGATACCTTGACTAATACTCAAAGTATTTCCCCCTCCTCTGATAGAGTTAAATTTATCCTTGCTTTCATCACCATATCACTACTGTCCGTTCAATCTTGTTCAAACAGTATTCCCTTCTCCAATCCGATTTCTGAAATTATGTTCCTGCTGACTTTGACACTATTCGTTGCTACACATGAACATGTGTAGATTCAGATCTGTTGTTTCATTTATGAAGACCACGTTCGATATCGATGATGCCTTTACATGTACGTTCCGGAATGTCATTTACGTTATCATAGGTAAACGTTGTGACAAGATGTATATAGGTGAAACGGGCTTACGATTGAGTGATCGCTTCTGTAGGCATCTTCATGCCATAAAACACAGAAAACCTACCCATGTCGCCATTCATTGCAATATTGATAGTCATCATGGTGCCCTCGATATCTAGGTCACAGCCCTCAGACCCTGCAGAAAAGATGGTCGTTTTTCAACGCTCTAAAAAATCGATTTAATTTTAGGTTTAGTACCTTTAAGCCTTTTAGACTTAACTTCGAACATTCATTTGTTTACATTTGTGTTAGTATCATCATTATTGTATTTATATCCATGTTATATGTGGTAATTATTTGATAATTTGAAAGATATTTTCTTTGTTCACAGATTTCAACATCATTTTAACTGTGTGCATGGTTGTTTGTGTATATGGCTGTTCTTGTTGTGCTCTCTTCTTTGCTAGTCTGTCTGCCTTGTCATTGCCAGGTGTATTTGAGAGGCCAGGAACCCAATGCATAACAATGTTGACTTCATAATATGTAAGCAGCTGGTTTGCATGGTGATATATTTCAACTAGCTCAGGTTTACAATGTCCATCACATTCTAGTGCTTGAAGAGGGGGCATAGAGTCTGTAAAAATCACAATTTTTGGGACTTTGGGACTTTTTATGGAAAAGCATCAGATATGGTCTTCAGGTGATACAAGGCAACTTCTAGTGCTGTTATTTCAGCTTCATAGTTAGAACATATCTCCCCACAGGCATCAAACAATACATCAGATGTTTTATCTGGATATTCTATATAGACACCATAACCTCCTTTGATGGTGGCTTTAAAAGCAGACCCATCTGTATAAACATCAATCCATTGTTCTGGGTAGGTGTCTATTGTTTTCTGTTTTGCTAAAGACTTACTGTGTCGGAACCTTTCGTTGCATTATCTCTTAATTGTGTCTTGATTTCGAGTAATTTAAAACTTGCATGTGGCGGTGAATATTGTTCTACTCTTTGTAGTTCCTGTCTCTTGTGTGGGAAGTGATAACTGTCTTTTATTTGATTGAAATGGCCAAAGACTGACTTTTGTTTTAATCTGTGGTTTGGTTCCCAGTTTTCTACAAGTTGTTTATTTGGGTGGTCTTTGTTCATTCTTTTACTTCTTTCATAATCTTCTATTGCAGCCATATCTCTCCGCATATCAAGGGGTTCTACATTCGTATGTATTTCACATGCAACCATTGGTGTAGATCTCATTTCTCCAATAATAAAGCGTTGAGCATTGTTCTGCACTCTGTCTAGAGATGCTACATTTGTCTTGGAACATGTTGTGAGGGGTGCACCGTTGTATTCTGAAGCAGAGCGTATGTACCCAAGATATAGTCCTCTAAGGGTATCCTTGTCTGATCCCCAAGATGTGCCTGTGAGTCTTTTCATTAGTTGTAATCATTTAAGTGCTTTATTTTTGATATTTTTTACATGCTTCTTGAGGGTGAGCTGCCGATCAAGTGTGATTTCAAGATATGTGGGATGTTCTTCTCCTGGCAATTTATATGTGTCCAACCATATACTAATATATTTTGGCTACTTTATATGACTTTTGGTAAAGATGGTATAGACATTTTTCTCACAGTTTACTTTCAGCTTCCATGTTTGACAATACTCATGCAATCTTTTTTTAGTCTTTTGGCTGTACTTTCAACATTCTCATGGATGTGCCATATTGTTAGATCATCAGCATAGTGAACATTTTCAGCTTTAATATGTTTGGCAAGGTCATTAATGTAAATGGGGAATAGTTTGCAGCTCAAAGTAGAACATTGTGCCCATTAAAGTCACCAGCAAGTATTATTGTGAGGAATCGTGACGAATGGATTTCCGGTAAATGGCATGTTGTTTGAGGTGGGCTGTATATGTTATAGATAGTGTATTTTACTCCAGTATACCAGATGGTCACCCTCTGCATGCCTTTGGGAAGGGATGTTAGCTGCGTGACATGTCCCTGAATGTCATTTCTGATATAAGTAATTATGCTGGCAATCTAATACGTAATCAGGCCCTGAAGCAAGGATGATATATTTTCAACGCTCTTGAAAATAGATTTATTATTGGGTTTGGTATCTGAAGCCTGACTTAACTCCGAACATTCATTTGTTTACATTTGTGTTGATGCGGTACTTATTTTATTAATATCCTTGTTATATTGGGTAAAATACTTTTTTTTTTCTTACTGTAGAAGAAGTAAAATTAGACTGTTCAAATGAGTCAAATTCAAGCAATTTTACCACAGCCTATTAGCTGCAAGGTTATAACAACAACAGAAAGCCATCTACGTTTCACGATAACCTTTTATAATATACAATTGTATTAATTGTTTTTCATGGACTATTTCTCCTACTTTTGCAAGAAATATTTCTCCTATCACTCCATTTATCCCTTTATCAGTTCCATTTCTCCCCATATGTGGTCCATTTCATCCCACTGTGGTATCATTGTCACAAATGTATATTTTATAAACAGTTTCAATGTTAAATATTCTTTGAAGTCGATATTTTGAAATAAATGGATATTTCACGTAAAGATATGTCACTCTCAGACATATTATTATTTATAGAGTTATACCCATTTTAGTAAAATAATAAATTTCTCCCCACTCTCCCCTACACGTTCAATATATAAATCTGAGATACTGAAGTCTGAAAAATATAAATCTGATACTCGAGAAAGATATAAATCTGTTATCTATTCGCTAAACCCTTTCAGCGTCAGAGGTAGAAGGGTTTAAGGGTAGAATCTATTATCGAAATTGTTCAATCTGAGATAATAAGATAAAGTATCTAACAATCACTGACCACACAATCTAAGCCACTGGAATAAATCTAAGACCTAAATGTGATAAATGAAGATATAAATCTGGGACATAAGGATATTAATATGACAATGAATATATAAGTGCAGCCTTTAAATATATAAATGTAGACAGAAAGAAAAATGTAGCAATTTTCAAAACATTAAAAAATCTAAATGTAGCCACTGTAAATAAAAAAAAAGGAATTAAAACGTAAATAGTGATATTAGAAATGTAAACATTGATATTGTAAATGTAGATATTGAAAATTAAAACGTAAACATTGACATTTTGAATGTAGCATTGGAAATATATATATTTCCAATTAAAATGCCATTAAAATTGTGCATCCGGATCGTTCACAAAGCAATGGTACACTGCTGAAATTTTTAATATTATCTAAAAATCACCGCAGCCATAAATGCTGTGTTAATGGCTACGTCTTGAATAGGCTACACATTTTTGTAAAGTTGAAAATGTAGAACATCCAATTATATATATATATATATATATACGAACAATCGAAATGTATAGAATATCACGTTGGATGAAAATCCCGATGAGAATCAGTAACATGTGTAAACTAACACGTCCACAATTAACTAGTAAATAACAATCAACAATAGATAACTACTTTCTGCTGCTAGCAAGAAAGTTAGAACTTGTTAGTGACAACACTGGATACATCGAGACGTTTAGTTTATCGTAGAAACAGACAAACTTCTTTAAACTATGACCCTTTTTTATGAGCAGTTCATGGAGAATTGACGCATGTGCTCACGCAAACGATAATCAAAGATACATTTCTTGTTAGTGAATAACGGTCGCAGATGTAAATATTTCAGGAATGTGTTGTTTATTAAAGTTTATATTACGATAGGCGAAATCATTTCCTGCCTAAATATTTTACACACAGGAAGGAATTCCATTTCGAATCTGGGCACACAAATGACGCAGACGTAGGTCATGTGACAGTTTATAATACCTTCAAGAATCATATCTAGTGCTCATTCAATCGATAATTCGCATTAATAAATCATTAATAGCCTTCATCAGCTGCCAACGGTTCCAGTAAAATGTGAGCTATGTATACACAAGAACGTCTGCATGGCATGTAGATCTGCTTGAGAAGCAGGCGCCGACACGACCATATCTCCTGGTCACGGCCGACGTAATATTTCTTCTATGTATTTGGTTGGAGAGTTACGTCGTTTATAAGCACAACGACAAATGGGAGTAAGTACATAACAAGCAAGTCGTTCTGCCGTCGTGTCTAAGTGAGAACAGAGAACAAAGAGCCTGTCCGATGGGAGCGTCGATCAATCGCCAATATCGATTTATAATAAGGCTTGGCTCAAGTACACCTCACATAGGAATGTTGGAGAGAAATGGCGGGTACTCAAGGAAAAAGAGATCAGATCGGCCTAGACCTTGAGTTATGCTCTTGATCGTATAATAAAATTGTGTTAGTAGTTCACACACACAGATAGGCATATACACACAGAGACATGCACACACTCACACACACACAGATAAACATATACACACATAGACATGCACACATTCACACATACAGATAGTTATAAACACACAGAGACATGCACACATTCACACACACAGATAGGCATAAACACACAGAGACATGCACACACTCACACACACACAGATAAACATATACACACATAGACATGCACACATTCACACATACAGATAGTTATAAACACACAGAGACATGCACACATTCACACACACAGATAGGCATAAACACACAGAGACATGCACACACTCAGACACACAGATAAACATATACACACATAGACATGCACACATTCACACATACAGATAGTTATAAACACAGAGAGACATGCACACTCATACACACAAATAGGCATAAACACACAGAGACATGCACACACACACACACAGAGTGAAAGGCACAATCATACAGAGATATGCACATACACACAAATAGGTACACGCATTTCCTTGTTGTCATTCCCAGTAATTATGAGCAATGAAGCTCTTCTATCCTATATTTTATGGCGTGTTTCATTCAGAGCTTTATTTCATTTCCATAAGCTATAATATCAGAGATTTTTTATTGATGTGTGAAGCATGACATTCAGAGGGATCTTTATAAACTTATACTTCCATGGATAATATCCCCATAGATGATACGCCCATGGATGATACCCCCATGGATAACTATGATATACAGCCAGCGAGAATTTCATCCTTATTCTTTGCATCAGACACCTAGGTAACTGGGGATGATAGATGTTCTATCACTGCGGATGATATCTGATAGAAAAATGATGAGATAGTTGACCTAGAAGTGTGTGTTTTGCTATTGGCAGAACGTAATAATCCTGGGTCCGGCTCTATGGCGGCTGGGTACAGAGCGCGTCTGTGACAGCCAAAGTACCGGGTTTGATCACCGCCACAAAGACCGTGCATTTGGACCGTTCACAAAGCAATGACAAACTAGTGAACGTATTTATATTGCCTAGAAAATCACTACAATCAAAAACTGCTGGGTTTGATGGCTACGTCCTGAATAGAATAGGCTACACATTTTATTTTTTAATACTCCTTGGATACTGGAGTACTGAAAGGCTTCCATTCGGAGACTAAAAGTGCATCCATAACCCTCCTCCCCACCCGTAAAACAGCATTGAGATCTTACTTATATGGGCGTGGGTTTCGCCTCAGTTACAGAGCTGATAAGAAACTGTAGTGTTGCCAGAAAAACTATCATCTGTCAGGAGTTACCTACTTACAGCTACATGGATACAATTCCATCACGATAATCATATATATGTGTATGTGTGTGTATGTGTGTGTATAGACGCATATTTTATCATTCTGTATTTAGTAATACTCAAGATTTGAAATTCTACAATGTTAAAGTTTGTGACCTAGTTAACTATCAGTGACACACTCAGGGCAAAGTTCAAACGTGCTGTAGTGTCAACATCCGTCAAGTGCAATGAAGTCCGCGAGAGAAAGAGTCCGTGAGAGAAGGAGTTCGCTAGAGAAATCACATCTATGTAACCCCATTGTAAGGATAGCTGGAGAGGAGATGGGCTCCATCGGCTAAACCTTTCACCCACAGAAATACTACAATGGATAATCAAAACTAGCATGTGTTGCCGACATGTGTTCTTGTCAAAAAAATACTGTAAAAAACCATCGAAGGCGGGAGAAGCTAAGGAGGACAAATAAAGACATGGCCAGGCAACATCAAGAAATAGAGAGAACAAAATTTTTCCTTACTCATCCGCATCGTTGAAGATAGAATTCGTTGGAGGAATTTGTGTGCTGAAGCATTCAATGCGCTACCCTTGGGTTGCGGGTTTATAGATAGAAGTAATGATCAATGTATATGAAATCTTGCAACCATTTTGTGTTGTCAATGTTAGCACATTTTAATTAACGTAAAAGAATGAAAGAAATTGGGACGACTAGGGATGCGGCGAGAACATGTGCTCTATCTAGACAAATCACATAATCAACAAGATCTTACTAGAATTTTGAATCTGCATACATTTTCTTAGCTGACTAAAAGGAGAGAGGAGCATTTATGGGAATGTCCCGAGTGCATTGCTTCCTAATCAAGGTTACACTTTTCATTACACAGCCCAATGATTGCATGAATTGAACACAGCCACACATCTTATCAGACAGTAACACACTCATAGACGATCATATTTAACTCACATTAACATGAACAGGGGAGCTGCGATAACTGGGTGGTTAGTGCACTGGCTTTCTAGTCTGGTGATCCAAGGTTAAATTCCCAATTTTACTCTAAATATATTTAAAATCATCAACGACATTACGGTTATTCCAGTCTATTGAAATAGGCACCATGTCTCCAGGGAAAGTAAAAGCGACAGGCGTGATTCTAACACATCATCCTTATGTGTAACCTTGGTCAAATGAACAATATGAATCTAATACAGTATTCTCTAATACGCCTGAAATGTGTGAGGAAGTAAAGAAATGTGTGAGAAAGTATAGAAATATGTGAGAAAGTATAGAAATGTGTGAGAAAGTATAGAAATGTGTGAGAAAGTATAGAAATATGTGAGAAAGTATAGGAATGTGTGAGAAATGATAGAAATGTGTGAGAAAGTATAGAAATATGTGAGGAATGATAGAAATGTGTGTTCTATCATGAACATACACAAACCAATAAGACAAATAAATAGCGGTTGATATTTTAATGATTTTATTAAGAGATCACTTTGTCAGTGTGTGTGTGTGTATGAGGGGGTGGTGGTCGCTACTCCCATTTTCGCTTTAATTCAAGTACTAAATATGGGAAGAGGGTCGCTACCCCCAATTTTTTTCTTACATTCTAGTACTAAATATGGGGGAGAGGGATGCGATTCCCATTTTGCGTACATTCAATAACCAAATGCCATGTTCTAAGAAAGAGGATTGAACACATAAAACCCTCTTATATTCAATGTGGATATATTATATCTCATGCGTGGGTATATTATATCTCATGCGTGGGTATATTATATCTCATGCGTGGGTATATTATATCTCATGCGTGGGTATATTATATCTCATGCGTGGGTATATTATTCAACATTTCTTCCTTTCCCCTATCTGTACCACTCCATCTTTTCATTCTAAACATCCAATGAGCATTTTCTAATGATCTATTGAGTATGTTATAATCATCTATTGAATGTGTTCTAATAATCCATTGAATGTGTTCTAATAATCCATTGAATGTGTTCTAATAATCCATTGAATGTGTTCTAATAATCCATTGAATGTGTTCTAATAATCCATTGAATGTGTTCTAATAATCCATTGAATGTGTTCTAGTCATATATTGAAAATGTTCTAATCATCTATTGAGTGAATTCTAAGGATCCATTGAACGTATTCTAATCATTCGTTGATCGTGTTTTATTCACACAAGAGTGTGTTATAATAAGCCAGTTAATGTGATCTAATCATCCATTGAGTGTTTTGTAATCATCCATCCATTGTATTCTAATAACCCATTGAGTGTGTTCTAATCACCAATTGAGTTCAAATTGATGATACATTATCTGTGTTATAATAATCCCTATAATAGAGACACCCATTGCGTTTTTATTCTAATCATTGAATATGTTCTAATCATCTACTGAACGTGTTCTAATAATCTATTGAACATTTTACAACCATCGATTGAACGTTTTCTAATCTCCTTGATTGTGTTCTACTTATCTATTGAGTGATTTCAAATAATCAATTGAATATGTTCTAATAATTCATTGAGTGTGTTATAATCATCTATTGAGCTTATTCTAATCATTCATTGATTGTTTTCTAATTACACATAGAATATGTTATAATCACCCATTGAGTATTCTCTAATGATCCAGTTTTCGGTATTTGCCTCTCTAAAGATTGTGTATCCAGTTTGTGTTATTCCAGGAGTTCCTACATTTAAGATTGAACCAATTTTCTTTCTTTTACCTGTGTTTGAATCCTCGTTATCTGATATGACATGTACTTTCTTCATTTTCAATGTTTTCCTTCTTTTCTCAGGTAATCGGAATTAGTTTATGTAATGTTTTTCTTTCTCGCACATCGCACTTCACAGAAATGGCTGCACTGTATTATTTAATATAATTACTACGATGTGTTATTTCACATAATTACTACGATGTGTTATTTCATATATTTATTACACTGTGTTATTTCACATATATAATGGTATTAAAGTCAAATCACTGTGTTATTTCACATATTTACCACACTTTGTTATTTCACATATTTACTACACTGTATTATTTCACATATTTACTACACTTTGTTATTTCACATATTTACTACACTGTATTATTTCACATATTTACTACACTGTATTATTTCACATATTTACTACACTGTATTATTTCACATATTTACTACACTGTATTATTTCACATATTTACTACACTGTATTATTTCACATATTTACTACACTGTATTATTTCACATATTTACTACACTGTATTATTTCACATATTTACTACACTGTATTAATACACATATTTACTACACTGTACTATTTCACATATTTACTACACTGTATTATTTCACATATTTACTACACTATCACTCCTGGTATATCACGTAACATTAAAGTAGATGGGATCAATATGAATCACGTCAATATTTTAAATATTCGGGTTTCTTAATGACATCAGATGGACAATGTATTACAGTCAAATATAGAAACATGTCCAGGCTATGTCAACATTTCATAAGATGACGAACATGCTATGTAATATATCTCTGCTAATTGAGGTCAGAAGCAGTGCTTAGACGTTATATAGGATCAATTTTGATGTATGGAAGTCAATCTTGAACAATTTGCAGAAAACTGACGAAGTATATAAAGGGAAAACAGAGATGTGGTTTTATACATCAATGCACGGGCAGATACCACGAGTAATGAGGATATCTTCAATTCAGTTAAATCAATGCACGGGCAGATACCACGAGTAATGAGGATATCTTCAATTCAGTTAAATTAATGCACGAGCAGATACCACGAGTAATGAGGATATCTTCAATTCAGTTAAATCAATGCACGGGCAGATACCACGAGTAATGAGGATATCTTCAATTCAGTTAAATCAATGCACGGGCAGATACCACGAGTAGTGAGGATATCTTAAGCGGAAACTATAAACCCGAATAAAACATTATAAAAAAATCGTGCAGATACGAACAAGTCACAATATTTCGACTGAGAACAATAATGCCGTTTAAAGACACTCTTCCGCCTCTCTTACCAAATTGGTATTACGCCTCTGCGGTCTGCATCAGTTGTGCAATAACAGACACCAGAATATCTACTACAGGACTGGCCCAGGCTCGTTGCTCACAGAGTGACAATCTGACCCACAAGGGCGTCTGTGCAAAACGCATTGTGGGGAACCACACATCGACCTAAAACAACCGTTATATAATAATAATAATGATAATAATAATAATAACAATAATAATAATAATAATAATAATAAATCCCATAATCCGTCAGGGTCGCAGGCGTGTCATATTGAGATATTTGGCACAGAAACATCTCCACGCACTCTATCCTCATGAGTTTGTAAACTTCACACCCTGTCCAGTCCTTGATATTATCCATCCATGTTTCCTTCTCTTCACATGGTTTTCTTCCATTCTTCACATTACCTTGGTTTATTTATTGGTTGCTGATCCAGCGGTATATGGGATCATACCAATGATCAAAGCAATTGAGACACCGCCGTGCATTCGGGAACATATTTTGCCACCAAGGACCGTCACTCGAGAAAATCGTGTGTCCATAGCACCACAGTTTGCAATGTTTGACCTATACTGGACTGTATGCATGGTCATTTATCGCAGAGGAAATAAAGGCAAATATACCACGTGTATGGCGATATAATTTCCAGTGTAGGGATGTTTGTTTGTTTTGCGTTCGCTCCATTGTAACCATCACGGATATCCATGCGATTTCCGCCGGGAGCGTGATTACGTTGTGCCACCGTTATGCGCCTTGTAGGCCTAGCACATCCGATTTCGGCATGCCTTGACAATTCGGGTGGGCTACCCTTAGTCTGTGACAGCCTCTATATCTGTCTCCAGGCACGCGTAGTGACGACTCTTCGCCCAGACGATTTTTGCTCTCGTCTGACTCGTACTAGGGGTTCCACTGTCTATGAACTTGCCTCGTGTAATTGGACGTGCTGTGCCTGTGCCCATTGGGTACTGAACCGTTTCTTATCCGTGAGCCTGGTTCCTTAAGGGGAAGAACTCAACAGAGGAGTTGGACCCTGGCTCTTTCGCCCTCTTAGCCGAGGTGTCATTCACCGACATCGTGTACCCCTTGTTCAAGTTCGAGTCTCACACCACGCGTTTGAGAGCAGGGCGTTCTCGAGCTGAGCGTCCTTGTCCCAATAGCGCCTGAGCCCATCAGGTACTGAACCCTTTCTCTTTTCAAGTGTATTTCCGGTGTAGGAAACCTTGACAGTAGAGTTCGGCCAGGACTACCATCGTTGTCCCTTTCTTGCCTAAGCCCATCGGGTACAGAACCCTTTCTCTTCGCGAGCATATTTCCGGTTTAAGAAGGCTCGACATTAGAGTTGGATTAAGTCTTCTTGCTTTACCAAACGCCAATGAATAGGTCTGTGTCTCTGCCTGTAAGGAACACAGGTAACTAGAAGCTCGTCTCGAGCTGACTGAGCTTGTAGTTCCCCTTTCCTAGGGACTTTTCACTTTCTATTTTGCAGTTCGCACTGCCCTCTAGCGCTGTTCTGCCCTTTCATTGTCTCATTGTACTCGGTATGGAATCTATTTGTCTCTCGCCATGCATCTACCTTTACGTGCATTTTACATTGGCCGCCCCTTCAATGTTCGGACTGGATTGTCTAGCTTCACTGTATGTCACAGTGTCGCTGTATGTGGTGATGCTGGTGGTGTCGGAGATATTGTCTGTCTCTTGTGCAGTCAAATCTCTTTCCATCTGCTACCTCCACATTCTCGGACACGATCCCCAAATGATTTGGCCAGAATCAGCTCGAGCTGCTGTATTTCTGTTTCCAGGGTGCACCGCGTGGAGGTACATTTGGGATCTTGGTTATCTGCTAACCCTGGGTCCGCCTAGAGCAATGCGTTCCATTTGCACCCCCAGTGTAGGGATGAAGCGAACATATCGATCCCATGGACAGAAGCAATAAAACACACATCTAACTAAATTATAAATAGGGACTGAGACAATTATTTATATTTCCTTGATAGAAATTCTATGCACTAAGCAATCGATGTCAAACTCAAAGCATATGTATTCAAGCCATTACTAAAGTTTACTGAAATGATTAGGCAGTGACTATTTACACAGTGTCTATGTATTCTTCACGCAGCACTGAATACTGGCGAATACGGTACAAAAGGCAAATACAAGTAGAGAAAGTTACAACTTTTAACTATTTAGGGAGCACGTTATCACAACATGGTGATACGAGCAAAGAGATATCGACCAACATATCTCTAGCGGCAGGGTCACGTAACAAGTTATCACATATATGATGAGTACACAAATTAACAAGCTTACAAAACAAGAATTGCTTAATTCGTGAATGCTATATGTATTGACACACTGTAGCGAAAGCTAGAAATTCACGCAAGCAATAGACACTAATTGTATCACTTAAAATAAAACAAATGCCTTCGGAACTCATTAAACATAAAATGAACATAGTTGAAAAACAAGCGATTCACTGAAGACAGAAACAAATCAAGAAAGTTTGTCAAGTTGTATATGAATCAGACACTGGAATTATATCGGCAAATGTACTTAAAATGAATGACATAACGTTTCATGAAAAAACCACCAAGTGGAAGGCAGACGGTCAAGAAAAGTGTATCGCCCAAAGGAAACTATAGGCACAACCATCAGCAGCAATAAAGCTCAATACTGAGCATAAGCAATACAAACTGTAGCAACGTGCAACATAATTCTCAAACATACACACTACAGAAACTTGCAACAAGGCGCTCAACATGGATAGAAATTACTGCTGCCAGAATCTTTGGACCAAACTGAACTAACTGATAAAGGAAAGCAACTGGAAAATAATTATCAATGTTGAGATGAAGATATACAGAGCAGGCTGGGATCGAAGCCTTTTTGCATACTTGGAACAACTAGCAAATTGTGAACAGCTCACATGCACTGAGTCGAAACGATTTCCAATACAGAAATCAATATTTGCCAACGAAAAATCAATAATTCTAAATTATATATATTTTAAGGCTATCATAGATGGGGCAGTATGATTGGTTGCTGCTGGCAATCTACGTACACTAATGTTGATTGTATAAAAAATGTGGACAAATGAAGGAATGATATATGGAACTGGCGGATGATTACCAAGAACCCCGGTCTTAGGTTCTAAACTACATCTCATTCTGAATATGTTTCTTTCAGAGGTCAACTAAAAACCATTCCTGTATACGTTGTGTCATCAACTATAGGAAGAAGATCATTATTAGATGTTAGTAAATATGCAAGCTGTTTGATAGATATATCACCGTAGGGTACCATGCCGACTGGGGTAGGCGATAATGGCTCTCCACAGCTCTCGATCTCCAGCATTTTGTATCAGATCATTGTTGTTTCCTTGCCGTGCCAGGTTGTCATATTGTCTAATATTTATACACGTTGTCGCCCACTGTCTCTGTTGCCTTTAATTGTGCATGTTGTGACTATGTTCTCCAAACCTCCCTGTCTCATGAAGTGGCCACAACATGAAGATTGTCTTTTTCGTATATTATTGATTAAGGTCCGTTTCATATTTTACTCTTTCAACACCTCTACATTAGTTTTTCTGACATTCCATGGTATTCTCAGCATTCTTCTGTAGAACCAAATCTCTGTTGTCTCTAATTTCCCACTTTCCTGTTTGTTTATTGATCACGACTTGCATCCATATGTTAGTATATGAGTTATATAGCACCGAAGACCTCTCTTCTTCACCTCTAATGACCAGGTCATATTACATACTATCATTCTCATTTTTCTTACTGTTGTTTTTGTCTGCCCTATTCTGCTTCTTATTTCTGTTGAACTTTTTCCATCTGTTGTAACCGATGTACCTAAATATTTCAATGGTGAACCTATTTTAATACTATATTTTTCACTTTGATCTTGCAAGGTGTGATATTTTTTGGGGAAAAATAAATATTACTTCTGCTTTCTTTCTATTTAAGAAGAGGCCTTTCTCTTTACTTGATGTGACTACTATATTATATTAAATCTTGAAGGTCTTCTTCACTATTAGCAACAGAACAGCGTCATCCGCACATCTGTAATTATTTATGTTATGTCCTCCCACTGGTATTCATGGGATATCAACTATTGCACGAATTATGTTTTCACTGTATAAATAGAACAGTTCTGATGAAAGTACACATCTCTGTCTAACTCCTTGTTTTATTTATTGATAAAGGGCCAAATTGATTTCCTACTCTTATCGCTGCTGTTTGTTGCCAGTACATGTTCTTGATGATTCTTAAATCCTTATTGTCGATGTTCAAATTCTCTAGCATGTGTGTGACTTCACTATGTTTAACTTTATCAAATTCTTTTGTGTAGTCTATAAAACAGAGGTACATATCTGTTTTTACCTATATAGATTTCTCTATTATTTATAGACTAACCTCATGTTTAGGAATGATGTGGTCGACATCCAGACGTGGACGTTTGTTTAATCAGGAGATCTTGCATCTATTCATCATATGTCTTCGTGATTACACTTCTACTGGACAGCAAGATGTAGTCCATAGAAGGCAATCATTTGTGTCATTAACATTTGACAGCGATATCTGCGCCTTTCAACATATGACAACAGCATTGATATTCGGTCATGTATGATAAATATGATGCGGCAGCCAACTCCACCAACACAGCTTCCTAGTTACCTCTTACAATATACATAGTCACCTCTTACAATATAATATTCACCTCTTACAACATACATAGTCACCTCTTTCAACATCCATAGTCACCTCTTACAACATACATAGTCACCTCTTACAACATCCATAGTCACCTCTTACAATATACATAGTCACCTCTTACAATATACATAGTCACCTCTTACAATATACATAGTCACCTCTTACAACATCCATAGTCACCTCTTACAATATACATAGTCACCTCTTACAATATACATATTCACCTCTTACAACATACATAGTCACCTCTTACAACATCTATAGAGCAGGTTGCAGTGTTGTTATTTGCTGGTCTGATTTGCGGCCGATGTGATACGCATTGTCTTAGGCTCGGTCGACTTAGACATTATTTTTGGTCAAAAAGAACATGTCTACTGTACACTCAACCTTAAGCCACCTGAATGAAAAGTCTTTGCACTAGCTGCTGAGCTGGTAATAGTGTGTCGAGGTTTGAAATATTTTATCGTGAGGCACTCCTTGTGAATTATGTGATTTCATTTCTGTTATATCTGGTCGTATATCCATTATACACACAGAGTAGGACTCTAGACTTTGTTCTCCCCAACTTTTGACTTCATTGTCAAGCTCTTGCAAATAGCAGGAATTGGTTAAGAACGGCTTGCGTTGCAGTCCATGGTTTTCAGCTTAGCTACGATATCTATAGGGGTCGTTCTGATATCCGACTTCAGAATGGCTTCTTTGTCACTTTTGACTCTTTATGGGATGGGAAAACAACACTACTCCACAAAACCTGCTTAATCGCTTTTCAATCCTTAAACTGTTGTAAGGAGCGCTGTAGCCTAGTTCATAGTGAGATTGTTTGCTATCACCGGGTTAAAGCGTGCCAGGTTCGAAACCACGTCCGGACAAAAAGAAAATCCGGGTTGTGATTTCTCGCTGGACACGACCACTCCTCCTGTCGACTCAGCTGTAAACGACTAACCTGACGCATGAGTTAGGGAAGGTAACGACAGCGAGGAAGTAAACTGGCCATCACAAATAATAGTTGCTGCGGCTTAGTGCATGAAGAGTTACCTTCATCCCAGACAGCAGGTTGATGCCATGGGGCATACCTTTACCTTTAAACTTAATCAATAATCAAGTGCCGTCTTCACAACTAAGGTTGGCTGCAACAGATCTTCTACATCCCCGGTCCTCTTACAACATCCATATCATTAGATAATATGTTTTGGTGGTGCACTCTTCTAAACTGTAACCTGCTCATCTTGTGATGTTACTCTCCCACTTTTATCTCTGCCTACCTCTTGCTCACTTTCCTTCGACTTTACCCTCAAGTAAGGTCTTCAATAAGGTCTTTTAATATGTTCAAAATATTTTATTTTCCTGATCTTTATTTCTCTTAGTAATTATTTCTTCATAATACGTATTTTTAGCACCTCTTTATTTGTTTTCTTCTCTTTCCATGATGTTCTTCCTATGTTCCTATATACACACATTTCAAAGACATCAAATATGTCTTCTAATTGTTTATTTAGTGTCCATATTTCTGATGCATACATTAATATAGAATAGATGTAGCATTTTATAATTCTCGTTTTTAACTTGTTTGTAATTTGTTTAGATGTTACTATTTTTCTCATGTCATTGAAGGTACTTTTGGCCATTCCTATTCTCGATTTAACTTCTGTTTCACATCTGTCATCATGTGTGACTATGTGTCCAAGATATTGATAATGTTTTATTTGTTGTAGTTTCTCTCCAAGTGTATTTATGTTTAGGTTTTGTTCTTCTGTGTCCTTGCTGATTATTATGATTTTTCTTTTTTGGATATTTATATCCAGTCCAAATTAATTACTTGATTTATTGGCTCGATCTATTAGTCTCTGTCGTTCATGGTGACTTTCTGATAAAAGAACAGTATCATCCTCATTTCTCAGATTGAGTATTATTTTCCCATTGATCTTGAGTAATGGCATTTCATATACATCTCAAAAAGTGATCCCATTTTGTTCCCGATAAAACAATGGCTTTATGTAATTTTGTTTAATACTCACAAGAGAAGAGGATACTGGGAATGAACATCGGACGAAGACAGCGTTATGAAACACGAGGAACTGGATGTTCGAGACGTAGTGTTTAAGCTCGTGTACTTGTGTTCAGAAGTCGCGAGTTCAATACCAGGTTGTAGTATATTGTTTAGAAGTGACGTTTATTCATAGGTCCCTGCGAATGATCGCATCTTAGCTACGGAAGTACGTGCTATGAGCGATAATATTAGCCGGTGATATGTGGTTCTGTTGAGAATGATGGAGTACATATGGGGAAAATCGAGTATAATGAAGTAACTTCTCTATGTTTTTTTTTCCAGCCTACTTTTTGAGAAATTATTTTATAATAGTTCAAAGAAAGCATATTTTACAAGATAAAGAACCTTGTATGTAACAATCTTTGTTAGTTTTTATATTTGTTATTTTATATTGTTGCTAGTTTTTATATTAGATGTTTTATATCTTTGTTAGTTTGTTAGTTGTTATATTTGATCTTTTATATCTTTGTTAGTGCTTATATTTGATGTTTTAAATCTTTGTTAGTTTGTTATTTTTTATATTTGATGTTTTATATCTTTGTTAGTGCTTATATTTGATGTTTTAAATCTTTGTTAGTTTGTTATTTTTTATATTTGATGTTTTATATCTTTGTTAGATGTGGGGATCATTACAAGATGAACAGGTTACATTCTAGCTGAGTGCACCACCAAAACAAGAGACAGGGGATGTTGGAGGTCTGTTGCAGCCAATCTTCGATTCGGAGACGGCCCTTGACGATGTTGACCTGCCCAGACAATCATTAAGAAACAGACATGGCCGCATATATAAAAGCAGTATTTATAACAGCTGTGATCGGTATTTCCAACTAGTGTAAACGTTAAAGCACAGAGACACACTGTTCAGAACACATGAAGACTTCGGGTACAGTAAAGACATGTGTAACACTAAGAATTGTCGCATGATAGCTTTCAACACAGATTATATTTGCTTGATGGCAAATCAATTGGCGGTACCGTGCCAGTGCGTTTAGTCAACAAATAATCAATAAAAGCAGTCCTATAAATTGATGACACTCTATCACGTGACCAATAATGTAGATTACTCTTACTAATTCCAGTTTATGGGTCCCCTCGTGCTGCCTCGATGGTTATGTGTAACGAGGTAGGCCCTCAACAGATCTTGTCGACAAATTCTAATGCGAGCTCTAGATTGGTGTTTATACATTCTTTTCCTTTTTTTAAAAAAAAAACAACAATCTGTATATATTCTTTGAAATGAAGTCAATGTTGCAGAACAATAAGAAGCTGGAAACGGTAGTGATAGAGATAGTTGGAGAGGTAGTGCGAGAGATAGTTGGAGAGGTAGCTGGAGAGATAGTAGGAAAGATAGTTGAAGAGACAGTGGAGAGATAGTTGGAGAGATAGTTGGAGAGATAGTAGGAAAGATAGTTGAAAAGACAGTGGAGAGGTAGTAGGAGAGATAGTTGGAGAGATAGTTGGAGAGATAGTTGAAGAGACAGTTGAGAGGTAGTGGGAGAGATAGTTGGAGAGATAGTTGGAGAGATAGTAGGAAAGATAGTTGAAGAGACAGTGGAGAGATAGTTGGAGAGATAGTTGGAGAGATAGTTGAAGAGACAGTTGAGAGGTAGTAGGAGAGATAGTTGGAGAGATAGTTGGAGAGATAGTAGGAAAGATAGTTGAAGAGACAGTGGAGAGGTAGTAGGAGAGATAGATTATCATTCCGAACTAGCTCAAGGTTCACATATGTAATTTAGAGATTTGTGAGTTTTAATTTGTCTTAGCCATGCTCTAACATATACACATGAAATACGACGACTGCTGCAAACGCGCCACAAGCAATGCCCTATACATAAATATATAAATGTTCATTTTAATAACAGAGGAGTTTTTGAAAGTCGCTCTATCTCAATTGAAACCAAATATATACGTATATATTATATATATATTATGTTAATGATATGTATATATTCTATATATGTTCTATACAAGATACATATGCAATGTACATGATGTGTATATGTTCTATGTACATTATTTATGTGATACGTATACATTCCATATATGTACTGCACATGATACGTATATATTCTATATATGTTCTCTACACAGTTTGTAAATATTCTACATATGTTTTATACATGATAGCTAGATTTAGATTTTCAATATATGTTACCTTAATGTTCTATACCTAATGCTTATATGTGTGTATATATATATACACCGGTATATATATATATATATATACATATACAGTATATGCACTGAAAATGGTATATATATGCTACATAGTTTTTTTATACATTATATGCATATTTTATATATGTTCTTTACACGATATGTATATGTCTGATATATTTTCTATGCATGATAAGTAATGTTCTATGCATGATAAGTAATGTTCTATACAAGGTGTGCATGTTTTCTATAAGGATATGCATGTTCTAAATATGTTATATATACTATTTATACAGTCTGTAGATGTTTTACTGGATATGCATATTCTATATATAAATTTTACAATGTGTTTGAGTATATATATATATATATATATATATATATAGTTCCTATTAAAGTTCCTACTATCTTTCATATCCATATATTTCTTCTTTTACTCTTACTCAGTCATGCTCTCTTGTTCCTGTTCGTTTCTTCTTACTATCTTTCCTTGTCTTCCCTGTCTTATGTTCTATTTTTTTATATCTTCACGCTTTCTTTTCAGTTCTCTGCTCTGTTAATGTTCCACTCAATCTTTTCAGTGCTCGACTCGCTTTCTCATTTTGCTCACTTAGGAACTCTGCCTCTCTCTATTGTTTCCACAATCAAGCACATCATAAAGTTTATGGAAACGACTGCAACTTGCAAAATGTTCCAGCAATCAATAGCAACATTTTTTTCATCTCAGCAAGTGCTGTTAACTCTACGTAACAGTTGACTCCCCGGATGCTACTCCCCGGGCGCTGTCAATGGTTATTGTACACAGTTTGTTTCAGCTTGACAAACAGTCACTTTATGTAGCATTCGATCGATTTCTTACAGCGATATGATGACCCATTCACAAAACTTCATCCAAATCTCAAAGTAAGAAAAAGAGATCATTATAAGGAGAAAAGGGATTACAAGAAATTTAGCAAATTGTAATATGTGTAGATGATGAGGGGAAATATGTAGAAGATGAGGGGCAATGTGTAGATGATGAGGGGAAATGTGTAGATGATGAGGGGAAATGTGTAGATGATGAGGGGAAATGTGTAGATGATGAGGGGAAATGTGCAGATGATGAGGGGAAATGTGAAGATGATGAGGGGAAATGTGTAGATGATGAGGGGAAATGTGTAGATGATGAGGGGAAATGTGTAGATGATGAGAGGAAATGTGTAGATGATGAGGGGAAATGTGTAGATGCTGAGGGGAAATGTGTAGATGATGAGGGGAAATGTATAGATGATGAGGGGAAATGTGTAGATGATGAGGGGAAATGTGTAGATGATGAGGGGAAATGTGTAGATGATGAGGGGAAATGTGTAGATGATGAGGGGAAATGTGTAGATAATGAGGGGAAATGTGTAGATGCTGAGGGGAAATGTGTAGATGATGAGAGAAAATGTGTAGATGATGAGAGAAAATGTGTAGATGATGAGGGGAAATGTGTAGAGATGTTAAGATGCAGTATCAACATGAACAATGAAGACGAGGTGGTAATAATTTACCAGTAGTGTGTAGTCAGCATATTGATGTATGGCTCAGAAAACATAGTAAAAAAAAAAGTAAAGTAACCCATAGCATTTATTAATGCCGTAGGGGTGTGAGATGTTAGCGATATCACATTTCACAGGCTCTGCAAATGAGGGCGGTAGCCATCTCCTCTCCCTCGAAGCATTTACTTCCCGGATTCATCCGACACCCATTTAAGGCTGGGTCGACCTGGGAGCCGTTGCGATCTGAAAACATTTCCGCCTCAACTGGGGAATGAACCCATGACCACTCATATGCGAAGCCAGTGCCAGAAAGCATAGACAGATTACTCAATCCACGAAAAGAGACTAACCACATTTCATACGAAGCGTCGCTGGAATTACATCGGACACGCGCTACGAATGGATACCGAAAGACTCCCCTGTCAAGCTTTGATGTGGTCACCAAAAGGCAAGAGAAAACGAGGAAGTCCAAAAGAAACTGTGTGTATAACTATTACACGAGAACGTTTCACCATCGGTATCAGAAACCTAGAGGAATAACTAACTAAATAGCTAACATTTCAAATGAGGTGACTCCGAAAAATATTGAACATTAGATGGCATGGTACCATCACTACTAAAGTCTTGCACTGCGCTTAGATGACATCCTTCTACTTGACACTCGAACATTGACACCTAAGTTGCCTTGTCCATTTCGAAAAGACTGTTAATTGATCGCATTCCACAGGAAATTCTCTTTGTTATGTTAGATGGAAACATCACAGACCAAAACTTAGATATAAGGATATCTGTAAAATATCCTTATGCGATTTCAAAATCAGTCCTAATTCGTGGGACAAACTGGCCGATGATTGTATTATGGGAGACGGGTGGTCTCATTACGTTAAGGAATACAATCTTCTAAAAGGACTATGAAAGAGCAGTTAAAAGACATGTGATGTAAAAATAAAGCACAGGCATAATTAAGCTTAGATCTGGCATGAATATTGTGTTTTCGTGACTACGGATTAAGAATTGCCAAAATCAATCACCAGAGACGTTGCACTTTGAGGTCTTCATGGTCGATTAGAAATTGTAAACTATCCACATTCCTAATAGTCTTTACAGATTGTACACGAGCTTATTCCCTGACCATCTGTATAGATTGTACACGAGCTTATTCCCTGACCATCTGTATAGATTGTACACGAGCTTATTCCCTGACCATCTGTATAGATTGTACACTAGCTTATTCCCTGACCATCTTTATAGATTGTACACACGCTTATTCCCTGCCCATCTGTATAGATTGTACACTGGCCTCCATCACGACATTCTGTACAGATACACACGGCTATCATCATCATAAGGAACAGTATGCGAAGATGTTGAGGAACTGTATATGTAGATGTTAAGGAACAGTATATGTAGATGTTAAATAACTGTATATGTAGATGTTAAGGAAAAGTATGTGAAGATGTTGAAGAACAGTATATGTAGATATTAAGGAACAGTATGTGTAGATGTTAAGGAACTGTATATATAGATGTTAAGGAACAGATTGCGAAGATGTTGAGGAATAGTATATGTAGATGTTAAGGAACTGTGTATGTATATGTTAAGGAACAGTATGCGAAGATGTTAAGGAACAGTATGTGTAGATGTTAAGGAACAGTATGTGTAGATGTTAAGGAACAGTATATGTAGATGTTGAGGAACAGTATATGTAGATGTTAAGTAATTATATATGTAGATGTTAAGGAACTGTATATATAGATGTTAAGGAACAGTATCTGTAGATGTTAAGGAACAGTATCTGTAGATGTTAAGGAACTGTATATGTAAAAGTTAATGAACAGTATGCGAAGATTTTGAGGAACTGATATGTAGATTTTGAGGAACAGTATGTGTAGATGTCAACGAACAGTATATGTAGATGTTAAGGAACAGTATGCTAAGATGTTGAGGAAGACTATATGTAGATGTTTAGGAACTGTATATATAGATGTTAAGTAACTTTATATGTAGATGTTAAGAACAGTATATGTAGATGTTAAGGAAGAGTATGTGTAGATGTTAAGGAACAGTATTCGAAGATGTTGAGGAACAGTATGCGAAGATGTTGAGGAATAGTATGTGTAGATGTTACGGAACAGTATATGTAGATGTTAAGGAACAGTATGTGTAGATGTTAAGGAACAGTATGTGTAGATGTTAAGGAACAGTATGTGTAGATGTTAAGAAACAGTATGTGTAGATGTTAAGGAACAGTATGCGAAGATGTTGAGGAACAGTATGTGTAGATGTTAAGGAACAGTATGTGTAGATGTTAAGGAACAATATATGTAAATTTAAATGAACAGTATGCGAAGATGTTGAGGAACAGTATGTGTAGATGTTAAGGAACAGTATGTGTAGATGTTAAGAAACAGTATGTGTAGATGTGAAGGAACAGTATGTGTAGATGTTAAGGAACAATATATGTAAATTTGAATGAACAGTATGCGAAGATGTTGAGGAACAGTATGTGTAGATGTTAAGAAACAGTATGTGTAGATGTTAAGGAACATTATATGTAAATTTAAATAATCAGTATGCGAAGATGTTGAGGAACAGTATATTTAGATGTTAAGGAACAGTATGCTAAGATGTTGAGGAACAGTATGTGTAGATGTTAAGGAACAGTGTGTGTAGATGTTAAGGAACAGTATGTGTAGATGTTAAGGAACTGTATGTGTAGATGTTAAGGAACTGTATATATAGATGTTAAGGAACAGTATCTTTATATGTTAAGGAACTGTATATGTAGATGTCGAGGAACAGTATATGTAGATGTTGAGGAACAGTATGTGTACATCTTTAGAAACTGTATATGTAGATGTTAAGGAACAGTATCTTTATATGTTAAGGAACAATATATGTAAATGTTAATGAACAGTATGCGAAGATGTTGAGGAACAGTATGTGTAGATCTTAAGGAACTGTATATGTAGATGTTAAGGAACAGTATCTTTATATGTTAAAGAACTGTATATGTAGATGTCGAGGAACAGTATATGTAGAAGTTGAGGAACAGTAGATGTTGAGGAACAGTATATGTAGATGTTGTGGAACTGTATATGTAGATGTTGAGGAACTGTATATGTAGATGTTGAGGAACTGTATATGTAGATGTTGAGGAACTGTATATGTAGATGTTGAGGAACTGTATATGTAGATGTTGAGGAACAGTATATGTAGATGTTGAGGAACTGTATATGTAGATGTTGAGGAACAGTAGATGTTGAGGAACTGTATATGTAGATGTCGAGGAACAGTATCTGTAGATGTTGAGGAACAGTAGATGTTGAGGAACAGTATATGTAGATGTTGAGGAACTGTATATGTAGATGTTGAAGAACAGTAGATGTTGAGGAACAGTAGATGTTGAGGAACAGTATATGTAGATGTTGAGGAACTGTATATGTAGATGTTGAGGAACTGTATATGTAGATGTTGAGGAACTGTATATGTAGATGTTGAAGAACTGTATATGTAGATGTTGAGGAACTGTATATGTAGATGTTGAGGAACTGTAGATGTTGAGGAACAGTAGATGTTGAGGAACAGTAGATGTTGAGGAACAGTATATGTAGATGTTGTGGAACTGTATATGTAGATGTTGAGGAACTGTATATGTAGATGTTGAGGAACTGTATATGTAGATGTTGAGGAACTGTATATGTAGATGTTGAGGAACTGTATATGTAGATGTTGAGGAACTGTATATGTAGATGTTGAGGAACTGTATATGTAGATGTTGAGGAACTGTATATGTAGATGTTGAGGAACTGTATATGTAGATGTTGAGGAACTGTATATGTAGATGTTGAGGAACAGTAGATGTTGAGGAACTGTATATGTAGATGTCGAGGAACAGTATCTGTAGATGTTGAGGAACAGTAGATGTTGAGGAACAGTATATGTAGATGTTGAGGAACTGTATATGTAGATGTTGAGGAACAGTAGATGTTGAGGAACAGTATATGTTGAGGAACAGTATATGTAGATGTTGAGGAACTGTATATGTAGATGTTGAGGAACTGTATATGTAGATGTTGAGGAACTGTAGATGTTGAGGAACAGTAGATGTTGAGGAACAGTAGATGTTGAGGAACAGTAGATGTTGAGGAACAGTAGATGTAGATTTTGAGGAACTATATATGTAGATGTTGAGGAACAGTATATGTAGATGTTGAGGAACTGTATATGTAGATGTTGAGGAACTGTAGATGTAGATGTTGAGGAACTGTATATGTAGATGTTGAGGAACTGTATATGTAGATGTTGAGGAACTGTATATGTAGATTTTGAGGAACTGTAGATGTAGATGTTGAGGAACAGTAGATGTTGAGGAACAGTAGATGTTGAGGAACAGTAGATGTTGAGGAACAGTAGATGTAGATTTTGAGGAACTATATATGTAGATGTTGAGGAACAGTAAATGTTGAGGAACAGTAGATGTTGAGGAACAGTAGATGTTGAGGAACAGTAGATGTTGAGGAACAGTATATGTAGATGTTGAGGAACTGTATATGTAGATGTTGAGGAACAGTAGATGTTGAGGAACTGTATATGTAGATATTAAGGAACACTATTTGTAGTGTGTATGTTGAGGAACTCTCTCTCTCTATCTCTCTCTCTCTCTCTATGTGCAATATTCTTTCCAGAACGCTGTCTTTACAATTGAAATCCTGAACCCGACTCTATCCTGTTCCCATCTGCCGGTCTCCTCCAATAATATCCTCATACAGTATTTGATATCATCTGTCCATCTCATTCTATATCTACCTCTTCTTTGACTTCCCAGATATTTCAGTTTTCTGTGTAAAATTGTATTCACCAGCCATCCTTCATCTATATTCAGCATGCTAAAAACCTCACCGTTCATTTTCTTTTCTGTCCAAGAAATTCTTAATATTGTTATGTAACACTTCAGCGCGAATGCTGATATTCTTTTTTGTCACTGTTCTATTAATTGTCAAAGTCTCGCAGCCGTATTTTTTCGCAACTGCAAAAAAACTATGATCTAAGAAGTATAACATGTTTTCTTTACAACAGTTTTTCCATATAGTTTTCATTTATTTTAATTTAATTATCGTTTCGCCAATCCTTTCCTAATTTCCATTGTACAATCACTTAAGCTGTTTATATTTTCACCCAGTGCGAAGGTGAACGTTCAAGTAGAGGGCATAAAAAGCGCTTCAAGGATCACCTAAACAGCTCTTCCAAGCACTGCAGCATCGATCCTAGCATCTGGGAGACTACAACACTTTATCGCTGAGCTTGGCACACCCAGATCACTGATGGCATCACGAAATTTGAAAATGAAAGAACACTGCGGGCAATCCACAAGAGCAAGAAGCGGGAGGACAAATTCAAAAATTCTCCTACCCCCGAACCTTCAGTACTTCTGCATGCACTGCAATAGAACTTTCCGTGTACGAATCAGACTCTCAATGGGCATCTAAGAACTCACATACCAAATTATTTAATTACCAATATTAATTATAATCATTATTATTATTATTATTATTATTATTATTTTTCATATCATCTATTGTTTTTCATGCAATGCTCATCTTCGCTTGCGAAGGAGGAACATCATCATCATCATATTTTACACAGACAATAAAACTTGTCGATGTTTTCCAGTTCTATATTATCTATTTTACTTCTTGAATTAAAATGTGTACATGTTAAGGAACAGGCTACATAAAATGGTGTACAGAAAAGTTGATGTAAAAATAAGTTGAGGAACAGTATGTGTATATGTTGAGGAACAGTATGTGTATATGTTGAGGAACAGTATGTGTATATGTTGAGGAACAGTATGTGTATATGTTGAGGAACAGTATGTGCATATGTTGAGGAACAGTATGTGTATATATTGAGGAACAGTATGTGTAGATGTGAAACAGCGTGCGAATTCTTTTCCCTCCATCCGTTCCCCAAAGTGAACATTCGTACAACATAGTACATTTTTCAACAACCTAGGATAGAATGTTCTCAAAACCTACTATAATATGTTCATACAACCTAGTAATGAATGTTCTCAAAACCTACTATAATATGTTCATACAACCTAGTAATGAATGTTCTCACAACATGCCACTAAATGTTCTTACAACATAACACTTAATGGTCACCGCCATAGTCTCCATGGTCATACTACTCGTAGTGACCACAAAGGCACCACTTTCCTCCTTGATCGTTTTACCTGCGCACTGAGCTGTAAAGGCTCAAACACTGCGAACATGCCTAATTACAAGGCATTTGAGTGGCTACGCACACAGAAAGTAACGCAGGTCTGCATCTTGAGTGACTCTATGAGTATGATTAAGAAGGTACAAGTGAACAGTGGATTGAGGCCTGGAGAAATGCGAGCTTGAAAGCGGTTACATTTATTTTCGTGCCGGGACATGTGGGCGTTCGAGGCAATGAAAGAGCGGATCAACTGGCATCGTGTACGATTGTGGCAAAGGGCGATGGGGCAATGGATCGCGCTGACGTTTTGAACTCCTTAAGAGATATAACACGCGAGAGTGAGACGAATGTGGATGATGATTCCTTTTCAATGGCTAGGATTAACGATCAGGGATTGAGATGCGGTGTTGCTAGAGGTGAACATTTTGGAGGGCGCAGAAGAATGATGGTCAACCAGCATAGGACCGGTACTGTCAGCAGAAGTGTGATGGCGGATACACTCAAGGAGAGATCGGAGCAACTATGGATGTGTCCAGTTTGTAGTGATGATGATCCGACGAATAACTAACTAACTAACTAACTTAATGGTGTCAAATTATTACCCTGAATACTCTCACAATTTATAGCTGAATGTTCTCACAACCTACCACGGAATGTTCTCTCAACATAACACTGAATGTTCTCACAATATAACACTAATTGTTCTCCCAACATAACACTGAATTGTCTGAACCTGCACATAAATGTTTTCACCCCTGAATGTTCTCAAAGGATATCACTAAATTTTCTCACAACATAATTCTTATAGTTTCATAATTCTTAAAGTTTCAAATTCCTAGAGTCAAACAACAAATGTTCCCCCACAATCTAATAGTGAATTTCCCAACGGGCAAACAGTGAATAATGAAATTCACAGGGAAAATCGCAGGGAAACATAAGGGAAATTCCCATTATAACAGTGAATTTCCTCACACTTAAATAGTAAATAACCTTACAGCCTTACAATCTTCCAACCCTAACATAACCTTACAATCAATTTCCTCTAACTACCGCAAAAAAGGAATAACTCTATCATTTAGAAAACACCATCAGCCACTTTATAACTTACATACCTTACATCAACCACTATATAACCATAGCAACCCCTTTAAAACTTTAAAAAATTACATCAACCACTCTATCATTTAAATAACTTACATCAACCACTCTATAACAAAAACTAACATGAACCATTCCATAACCACAACAACTAACATCAACTACTGTATAATCACAAAACCTAACATCAACCATTCTATAACCACAACTAACATCAACCATTCTACAACTTAAATAATCAACATCAACCACTCTATAACAACAACTAACATCAACCATTATATAACTTAAACAACTAAGATCAACTATTCTATAACTTACACCACTAACATCAAACATTCTATAACTTACACAACAAACATCAACCACTCTATAACGTAAATAACTAACATCAACCACTCTATAACGTAAATAACTTACACAACTAACATCAACCACTCTATAACGTAAATAACTTACACAACTAACATCAACCACTCTATAACGTAAATAACTTACACAACTAACATCAACCACTCTATAATGTAAATAACTTACACAACTAACATCAACCACTCTATAACTTACACAACTAACATCAACCACTCTATAACGTAATTAACTAACATCAACCACTCTATAACGTAAACAACTTACACAACTAACATCAACCACTCTATAACGTAAATAACTTACACAACTAACATCAACCACTCTATAACGTAAATAACTTACACAAATAACATCAACCACTCTATAATGTAAATAACTTACACAACTAACATCAACCACTCTATAACTTACACAACTAACATCAACCACTCTATAACGTAAATAACTTACACAACTAACATCAACCACTCTATAACGTAAATAACTTACACAACTAACATCAACCACTCTATAACTTACACAACTAACATCAACCACTCTATAACTTACACAACTAACATCAACCACTCTATAACTTACACAACTAACATCAACCACTCTATAACTTACACAACTAACATCAACCACTCTATAACGTAAATAACTTACACAACTAACATCAACCACTCTATAACTTACACAACTAACATCAACCACTCTATAACTTACACAACTAACATCAACCACTCTATAACTTACACAACTAACATCAACCACTCTATAACTTACACAACTAACATCAACCACTCTATAACTTACACAACTAACATCAACCACTCTATAATGTAAATAACTTACACAACTAACATCAACCACTCTATAATGTAAATAACTTACACAACTAACATCAACCACTCTATAACTTACACAACTAACATCAACCACTCTATAACGTAATTAACTAACATCAACCACTCTATAACGTAAACAACTTACACAACTAACATCAACCACTCTATAACGTAAATAACTTACACAACTAACATCAACCACTCTATAACGTAAATAACTTACACAACTAACATCAACCACTCTATAATGTAAATAACTTACACAACTAACATCAACCACTCTATAACTTACACAACTAACATCAACCACTCTATAACGTAAATAACTTACACAACTAACATCAACCACTCTATAACGTAAATAACTTACACAACTAACATCAACCACTCTATAACTTACACAACTAACATCAACCACTCTATAACTTACACAACTAACATCAACCACTCTATAACTTACACAACTAACATCAACCACTCTATAACTTACACAACTAACATCAACCACTCTATAACGTAAATAACTTACACAACTAACATCAACCACTCTATAACTTACACAACTAACATCAACCACTCTATAACTTACACAACTAACATCAACCACTCTATAACTTACACAACTAACATCAACCACTCTATAACTTACACAACTAACATCAACCACTCTATAACTTACACAACTAACATCAACCACTCTATAATGTAAATAACTTACACAACTAACATCAACCACTCTATAATGTAAATAACTTACACAACTAACATCAACCACTCTATAATGTAAATAACTTACACAACTAACATCGACCACTCTATAATGTAAATAACTTACACAACTAACATCGACCACTCTATAACTTAAATAACTTACACAACTAACATCAACCACTCTATAACGTAAATAACTTACACAACTAACATCAACCACTCTATAACTTACACAACTAACATCAACCACTCTATAACGTAAATAACTTACACAACTAACATCAACCACTCTATAACTTACACAACTAACATCAACCACTCTATAACTTACACAACTAACATCAACTACTCTATAACTTACACAACTAACATCAACCACTCTATAACTTACACAACTAACATCAACCACTCTATAACTTACACAACTAACATCGACCACTCTATAACGTAAATAACTTACACAACTAACAGCAACCACTCTATAATGTAAATAACTTACGCAACTAACATCAACCACTCTATAACGTAAATAACTTACACAACTAACATCAACCACTCTATAACTTAAATGATTTACACAACTAACATCAACCACTCTATAACTTAAATGACTTACATAACTAACACAACCACTCTATAACTTAAATAACTTACATAACTAACATCAACCACTCTATAACCACAACAATTAACATTAACCACTTTACATCCTAAACAACTAACATCAACAACTTAAACAACTTGAAACACTTCTTTAAACAAATTCAAGGGTAATATCCTTTCTCGTGAAAATGATTACAACAATATATCTTACAAAGCACACATAAAGCCATTTAACCGTGTATCTGACATATCTGAACAAATGCCACCTTAAACTGGCTTCCTTTTAGAGATGTTTTTGTAGTCCTGTATCCGGTTTTCATAATCACGGAGCGTTACACGACGCATAATAGATCCATATGATATATGAACATTTAGGGGACGAAGTTATGAACTTAACATGTATAGAAGAAATGTTTAATGTTTTAGTATTCTCAAGGCTAAAATTGCAATATGATAATGAAGTTTTGCCAATCACTGGCAACACTCACACATCGACGTTTCGACAAGAATGACTTTATCAAAGTTATAGCATACCACATGACGAGTAAAATGGCATTGTCCACTGTCATATAATAATGGTTAGACAGAATACATCATCATGTCTCGAATATTATAAATGATGAAAATCTAGAAAAATAGATATAAGCAAACAGAACATTAACTAAAGAGTATCAGTGAACATCGACAAAAGAAACAGGAAAGTGACATACCATACCATGACATCTAAGACACATATGAATGACGGACTCTGATCACAAGGGCTGCAGTGTGCCATATGGAGGATGTACCGGTTCTCAAGCATGTATCGAGTTCGGTCATCACATCAGGAAGACTTAATGGCCGTAATTTGGACTTCACGGACGCCCCGATGAACTGTGCCGTTGAAGTGGTTAGGTTAGCAACAGAAACGAGAAGGATGATTGATGCTGTGCAAAAGTAGACAGAATAGGTCTGCGAGCTGTAAACCCCTACAAACGGTGACAATTTTAGGAAAAGGTTGCACAGTTTTGCTGCAATGATTACCAATTAAAGTTGTTATATTATCAAGTTATTACTGATGTTATTCAATTCAAGTTTGTATAGGCCTCTATCATGTGTGCGATTTACGTCAGTTTGAAAACTCTGGGTCAGCTATGTCTGTCTCTGTGGGGCCAGTAATCATGATTCAAATGGTTTAGTGCAATGCAGTCTTGTGTGATATGTTTAGAGGTCTGTATTCTTAGTCCAAATGGTCATAGATGTGACGGAACAGTTTTACTATGTTTTTAGCGACACCACATTTCAAACCAAGTTCCTTTATACTAATCATGAAACAAGAGTCATTGTCACTTGTACAGTACACAGGAATTATTCACTGCATCCATCCACTGTTCTCGAACGTACCCCGCCTGAACTTTCACAATCATGTTCATGGAGTCACTGAGTATACAGGCATGCTCGCAGACAGTCTGTGAGCAGACCCATTGCAAAGCTTTGGTCACTGCCAGAATCTCCATTGTCATGCTGCTTGTCGTCTGAGCGAAAGCGCCACTTTCCTCTCTGATAGCCCCCCCCCACCTTTGAGCCGTGAAAGCCCAGAAGCTCCTGATGTGTCTCTCAACCGACATATCTGTATATATAAGTATATCACCTTCCCTGGAATTCTCACTGATCAGAGCGAGCACCTCCGACTCGTTATATCTTGTGTCGACATGCAATGCAAATCTTGATAAAAGTCATACTAGCCAAGATAAGTGACGATATAGTCAGTGCTCAGGTTTATTCTGATGAATGATTTGATTATAACATGTTATTTTTCTATGTTTTAAATATCAAGAAAACAGAAGTAATGGTTATTTCAAAGAAACAAAATTCCACACCTTGCAAGATCAAGGTGAATGATATAGTATTACAATAGGTCCACCAATTCAAATATTTAGGTACAACGATTGCATCAGATGGAAGAAGTTCAACAGAAATAAGAAGCAGATTTGGGCAGGTAAAAACAACAATCAGAAAAATGAAAAATATATTGTGTAAAATGGCCATGTCATTAGAGGTGATGAAGAGTGTTCTGTGTGCCATATATCCCGTATACCAACATATGGATGCGAGTCTTGCACAATAAACAAACAGGAAAGAAAGAAACTAGTGGCAGTTCAGATGTAATTTTACAGAAGAATGCTGTGAATACCATGGACTGCCAGAAACAACTCTTGTGGCGGTGTTTAAACGGACCTTAATCAATAATATTAAATAAAGACATTCTTCATTTTATTACCACATCATGAGACAGGGAGGTTTGGAGGACATAGTCACAACAGGTAAAATTGAAGACAACAGAGACAGAGGTCGACAACGTGAGCATATATACCGTTCGACAGCCTGGCACGGCAGGGAAATAACACCGATCTTGATACATAATGATGGAGATAGAGAGCTGTGGAGGGTCACGATCGCCTACGCCAGTCAGCATGGCACCCCATGATGATGATACTGTTTTATCAGAAATGTAGCAGGAACGAGCACAAGTATCGATAACACACATACATCCAAAATCATATACACTACCACACATATTGTTTGACCTATTTATAATTAGCCAATCAGCTGCGATCATAACTGTCCAATCACATAGACTTTCGCTTCTCAATGACACAATCCTTCTATACGTTGTAGTAACAACACCTATCACTTACGCTAAACCAATGACTACCCCTGCTATCACTGAACACTTGGTGCATATTCAACTATTTCTAACTTACTTACTATCTTCTGAACATGTTACGTCAAGAAATAAGGAGAACATTTAAATTTAGAACACATCATCCAATTCTAACACACGAACCGATCGAATTGTACGAAAGAAAACTATAGTTGCAGTACTACTATTTTCTCTAAATGTAGCAAGACTTGTTGTGCAGGTAGTAGAACATTCGTTACTCGGAACATCCAATGCCAGATATATATTTCTGTAACACTGCGGATGAATTAACACACCAGGTGGAAGCATTACTGCTGGTTCCAGTATACCTGGGTTTTCGTTCTTGACGCAGGAAAACATGTACCTGACGTACACAATTCATTATACAACTTGTGTTCTGCATCCTTCTGTGGACGAATAACAACCTCGGTGTTATAAAAACTCTAGACTGTTAGAAGCATTTTCGACACATTATTTCATCTTCAATTATGTTTGAAATCTGTGTTTAAACTGCAGGATTTTTGTGAGTTTTTATATTTTTTTAAAACATATTTTTTATGTCTTTGCGTCAAGTGAAAGTTTGGCTATTTCATTGAGTGTTGATAGATCCCCGTAGAGGACTACCTGGAAAGGTAACATCAGTTAGTGGTACCCCGTGCACATTGTCGGTCGTGAAATGAAACAAAATCATAGCAACACCTCGAATATTTATGTGTGACTTAACAGGAGTCTATGGTCTGAGTTGGTTTTTCTACTCATAACTCAGAATGACAAAACAGAAGGGTTCGCTGTAGTAGAATTTGTCGTGTCCACAGTTGTAGATATTGCAGTAAAGTTTATAAATAACGATGAAAAGTATTCCGCACTCATGACTACATCCTGCTAATCAGCAGGGATTTGAGAAAGAATACAGAAATTTACATAAGTTAACGAAGTGTCTATGAGAGCAGAAAATGACTAATAAGTTAAAGAAGTGTCTAGTTAGTTAGTTAGTTAGTTAGTTAGTTAGTTAATTAGTTAGTTAGTTAGTTAGTTAGTCAGTCAGTCAGTCAGTCAGTCAGTCAGTTAGTTTACTCAGTCAGTTAGTCAGTCAGTCTGTCAGTTAGTTTAGTTAGTTAGTTTAGTTAGTTAGTTAGTTAGTTAGTTAGTCAGTCAGTCAGTCAGTCAGTCAGTCAGTCAGTCAGCAGTCAGTTAGTTTAGTTAGTTAGTCAGTCAGTCAGTCAGTCAGTCAGTCAGTCAGTTAGTTAGTTTAGTTAGTTAGTTGGTTAGTTAGTTAGTTAGTTAGTTAGTTAGTTAGTTAGTTAGTTAGTTAGTCATTGGATCATCGTCATTGCACTCCGGACAAGTCCATATGTGCTCAGATCTCTCCTTGAGTGTAGCCGCCATTACACGTTGACTGACGGTTCCAGTCCGCAGTTTATTGACCATCATTCTTTATTGCACACGAAACCGCTCCTTTCTAGCGACACCACATATCACATTAGATTCATTTATTCTAGTCTTGGAACAAGAGTCATCGTCGCTTATACAGTCATTTACTCGTGCGTTTTCCCGTAAGACGTTCAAAATTGTCTGCTCGATCCGTCGCTCCACCAACAGCCGTAGTAGTAGCGTGTGCGGCAAACCTATCGGCTCTCTCATTACCCCGGACTCCCGCATGTCCCAGCACAAAAATGAAAGTCACTTTACGTATACATCAAATCTTCACTGCATCCAGCCACTGTTCCCGAATGTATCCCGCCTGAACTTTCACAATCATGATCATCGAGTCACTGAGTATGCAGGCATGCTCGCAGATAGTCCATTGCAAAGCTTTTGTTACTGCCAAAACATCGTCATGATGCTTGTCGTCTGAGCGAAAGTGCCACTTTCTCTATGATGGTTTCTCCCCAACTTTGAGCCGTGAAGGCCCAGGCACTTCTGATGTGTCTCTTACCCGACCCATCTGTATATACAATCATATCACCGTCCCTGAAATTTTCACCGATTAGAGCGAGTACCTCCATATCCACCACTGTCGGACACCATTCCCCGCATTCTCTATTGAGTGTTATTATTACTTTGAAGGCTGTCGGATAATCTAAGGACACACGACTCCATTCCGTACCAGGTAGCACATCCTCCAATCTACACACACTCTGTATAATATCCTCTGCGCGCCCCATCCACGATTTTCCTCTCTTAAGAGAAGTGTCTGTAAGAGCAGGCATGGACTTATAAGTTAAAGAAGTGTCTGAATGAGAAGAACATTACTAATAAGTTAAAGAAGTGTCTGAATGAGAAGAACATTACTAATAAGTTAAAGAAGTGTCTGAATGAGAAGAACATTACTAATAAGTTAAAGAAGTGTCTGAATGAGAAGAACATTACTAATAAGTTAAAGAAGTGTCTGAATGAGAAGAACATTACTAATAAGTTAAAGAAGTGTCTGAATGAGAAGAACATTACTAATAAGTTAAAGAAGTGTCTGAATGAGAAGAACATTACTAATAAGTTAAAGAAGTGTCTGAATGAGAAGAACATTACTAATAAGTTAAAGAAGTGTCTGAATGAGAAGAACATTACTAATAAGTTAAAGAAGTGTCTGAATGAGAAGAACATTACTAATAAGTTAAAGAAGTGTCTGAATGAGAAGAACATTACTAATAAGTTAAAGAAGTGTCTGAATGAGAAGAACATTACTAATAAGTTAAAGAAGTGTCTGAATGAGAAGAACATTACTAATAAGTTAAAGAAGTGTCTGAATGAGAAGAACATTACTAATAAGTTAAAGAAGTGTCTGAATGAGAAGAACATTACTAATAAGTTAAAGAAGTGTCTGAATGAGAAGAACATTACTAATAAGTTAAAGAAGTGTCTGAATGAGAAGAACATTACTAATAAGTTAAAGAAGTGTCTGAATGAGAAGAACATTACTAATAAGTTAAAGAAGTGTCTGAATGAGAAGAACATTACTAATAAGTTAAAGAAGTATCCGTCCATCTATCTATTCGCTAAACTCTTTGTTGCCTTTGAGCGACAGGTGTAGAAGAGTTTTCTGGAGATGGTCTCTTGTGTGCTGAGTATATTGTGAATTATTTCGCCACTTTTATTTCGGTGGTCCTCGTTTTCTGTAAGAGCAGACAATGACTAATAAATTAAAGAAGTGTCTATAGGAGCAGAAAATGACTAAGATGTTATAGAAGTGCCCGTAGTAGCTAAACTCACATGCATAACTTGAATACACGCTCTTTCTTCTATTGTTATTGCTATTCTGGTCGTGTTTTATTAAGGAGACAGAATTACAGATATAGACATGTTTCAAGTGAACGAAAGAAGAAGAAAAAGAAGAAAAAGTATATTTTTTTCGCTATTCTGGTCGTGTTTTATCATTAGTATATTTTTCTTGCTATTCTGGTCGTGTTTTATCATTAGTATATTTTTCTTGCAATTCTGGTCGTGTTTTATCATTAGTATATTTTTCTTGCAATTCTGGTCGTGTTTTATCATTAGTATATTTTTCTAGCTACTCTGGTCGTGTTTTATCATTAGTATATTTTTCTTGCTATTCTGGTCGTGTTTTATCATTAGTATATTTTTCTTGCTATTCTGGTCGTGTTTTATCATTAGTATATTTTTCTTGCTATTCTGGTAGTGTTTTATCATTCGTATATTATTCTTGCTATTCTGGTAGTGTTTTATCATTCGTATATTTTTCTTGCTATTCTGGTCGTGTTTTATCATTAGTATATTTTTCTTGCTATTCTGGCCTATCACTAGCAGATTGTACTTCTACCTATCTTATTATCAAGCCGTTGATACGGAGGAGAGGTGTTGCGGTACTGAATATGACAGACTTGCTATGACAGAAATTGCAATGAACAGAGGTAAGGGGAGAACGTGTGTCATCTATGGAGAGAGGTAATGGGAGAACGTGTGTCATCTATGGAGAGAGGTAAGTGGAGAACGTGTGTCATCTATGGAGAGAGGTAAGGGGCGAACGTGTGTCATCTATGGAGAGAGATAAGGGGAGAACGTGTGTCATCTATGGAGAGAGGTAAGGGGAGAACGTGTGTCATCTATGGAGAGAGGTAAGTGGAGAACGTGTGTCATCTATGGAGAGAGGTAAGGGGAGAACGTGTGTCATCTATGGAGAGAGGTAAGTGGAGAACGTGTGTCATCTATGGAGAGAGGTAAGTGGAGAACGTGTATCATCTATGAAGAGAGGTAAGGGGAGAACGTGTGTCATCTATGGAGAGAGGTAAGTGGAGAACGTGTGTCATCTATGGAGAGAGGTAAGGGGAGAACGTGTGTCATCTATGGAGAGAGGTACGTGGAGAACGTAAGTCATCTATGGAGAGAGGTAAGGGGAGAACGTGTATCATCTATGGAGAGAGGTAAGGGGAGAACGTGTATCATCTATGGAGAGAGGTAAGTGGAGAACGTGTGTCATCTATGGAGAGATGAGAAGATCATATACTCAACATCTGTTTGAAGTGTAGTCAGCATATTTTTAGATGTCATCTCGAGCTGAGAGAAACACTGCTCTTGACATCACTCATGCCTAGACAAGCCTACACTCTATTCTAATGTGCCAAGACAAGCCTACACACTCCTCTAATGTGCCAAGACAAGCCTACACACTCCTCTAATGTGCCAAGACAAGCCTACACACTCCTCTAATGTGCCAAGACAAGCCTACATACTCCTCTAATGCCTAGACAAGCCTACACACTCCTTTAATGTGCCAAGACAAGCCTACACTCTCCTCTAATGTGCCAAGACAAGCCTATATACTCCTCTAATGCCTAGACAAGCCTACACACTCCTCTAATGTGCCAAGACAAGCCTACACACTCCTCTAATGCCTAGACAAGCCTACACACTCCTTTAATGTGCCAAGACAAGCCTACACTCTACTCTAATGTGCCAAGACAAGCCTACACTCTACTCTAATGTGCCAAGACAAGCCTACACACTCCTCTAATGTGCCAAGACAAGCCTACACTCTACTCTAATGTGCCAAGACAAGCCTACACACTCCTCTAATACCAAGACAAGCCTACACACTCCTCTAATACCAAGACAAGCCTACACACTCCTCTAATACCAAGACAAGCCTACACACTCCTCTAATACCAAGACAAGCCTACACACTCCTCTAATACCAAGACAAGCCTACACACTCCTCTAATACCAAGACAAGCCTACACACTCCTCTAATACCAAGATACGGTTGTCCATGCTAGACATGTCTATTCAGGCTAGACACTTAACTTCCGTCAACAATTTGTATACGATTCATTCACTTTGGGTTATCAAGTTAGATCCGAACTAGAACTTTGAGTGCGACCTCCGTATATTCTATAATGTATGCACGTCAGAAATGCTAACTTTTTCTTGCAAACATTTGTCATGAGTCATATATATTACATTGGTATGGTGCTAGGGAAGGGGTTCTGGGGGGAGTGTCAGCTAAACAATAAATAAATTACTACCTCGTTTTTGAGGATTTTTAATGATCTTTCTGGGTGAATTGTTAATCTGGTGCGGTCTATGTAGTGTGTCTTATCTGGTGTGGTCTATGTAGTGTATCGTATCTGGTGTGGTCTATGTAGTGTATCGTATCTGGTGTGGTCTATGTAGTGTATCGTATCTGGTGTGGTCTATGTAGTGTGTCTTATCTGGTGTGGTTTATGTAGTGTGTCTTATCTGGTGTGGTCATGTAGTGTGTCTTATCTGGTGTGGTCTATGTAGTGTATCTTATCTGGTGTGGTCTATGTACTGTATCTTATCTGGTGTGGTCTATGTAGTGTATCTTGTCTGGTGCGGTCTATGTAGTGTATCGTATCTGGTGTGGTCTATGTAGTGTATCTTATCTGGTGCGGTCTATGTAGTGTATCTTATCTGGTGCGGTCTATGTAGTGTATCTTGTCTGGTGCAGTCTATGTAGTGTATCGTATCTGGTGTGGTCTATGTAGTGTATCTTGTCTGGTGCGGTCTATGTAGTGTATCTTGTCTGGTGCGGTCTATGTAGTGTATCGTATCTGGTGATATCTATGTAGTGTATCGTATCTGGTGTGGTCTATGTAGTGTATCTTATCTGGTGCGGTCTATGTAGTGTATCTTATCTGGAGCGGTCTATGTAGTGTATCTTATCTGGTGTGGTCTATGTAGTGTATCTTATCTGGTGCGGTCTATGTAGTGTATCTTATCTGGTGCGGTCTATGTAGTGTATCTTATCAGGTGCGGTCTATGTAGTGTATCTTATCTGGTGCGGTCTATGTAGTGTATCGTATCTGGTGTGGTCTATGCGGTGTATCTTATCTGATGTGGTCCATGTGGTGTATCATATCTTGTGTAGTCTACGCTCAATTCTATTCTTTCTTGTACAAAACGGCATTCTGTTTTTTTTCTAAAAATAAGTTGATTCCCCCCCTCCCCACGACCACTACCACCACATCACTACATACAAATTTGTGCGTCTGGCAATGCTTACAAATTAAAATGAAACACTTAACAAAACTTCCGTACACATTTGCCATGTTTATTTGTCTGCATACGACAAACACGTAACGTAAGATTATTTTCTGACGTCTAATGTAATCCGCAAATGTTATCGGAAAACTTGAACATAAAACGCGACTTTTATGTTGTCATATGTTTAACACGGGATGCATGTTTTATGTTGTCATATGTTTAACAGTGGCTGCATATTTTATGTTGTCATATGTTTAACATGGGCTATGTGTTTTACATTGTCATATGTTGAACATGGTCTGCATGTTTTATGTTGTCATATGTTTAATATGGGCTGCATATTTCGCTCTACTTCTATTTTATAGTTGGTTCTCAACTCCTTCGGATCTGTCTTCTACAGGGACTCTGGTTCGACTATATTTCCAGCAGGATGTAGTCCAGAGAACATATATGCGTTGTGTCGCCATTTTATTTCCTCCTATTATCCGATACATCCAACTTCAGGAATACAATTCTTTATTTTCATAATGGTTCTCTAGTTCTATAGTAAAATAGTTAGAAATCTCGATATAAATAAAGGGCGTATAGACTACAGCAGTGTGCATAAAAGGCGATTGCAGCGAAATATCACCTGCTTCAAAGGTTGTGGTGGTATGATTACCTAAACAAAGATTACCATTCATTTTGATAGTCCAAGCTCTATTATAACCAACTTGTATGAAGACCCATGTCTTCTGTTGAAAGAAGGCTCACATAAAGCGTACCGTTGACCCATGTCTTCTGTTGAAAGAAGGCTCACATTAAGCGTACCGTTGACTCATGTCTTCTGTTGAAAGAAGGCTCACATTAAGCGTACCGTTGACTCATGTCTTCTGTTGAAAGAAGGCTCACATTAAGCGTACCGTTGACTCATGTCTTCTGTTGAAAGAAGGCTCACATTAAGCGTACCGTTGACTCATGTCTTCTGTTGAAAGAAGGATATCACAAAGCGTACCTTTGACTCATATCCACGATGAGAGAACGCTCATCAAAGAAAATCGTTGGTAACAGAGTTTCATTAGGAGAGGGGCAGAAGTATAGTGTGAGTGAGAGGTTAAACGATGTTAGTTAGTTAATTAGTTAGTTAGTTAGTTAGTTAGTTAGTTAGTTAGTTAGTTAGTTATTTAGTTAGTTAGTCGTTGGATCATTGTCACTGCACTCCGGACAAATCCACAGGTGCTCAGATCTCTCATTGAGTGTAGCCGCCATTACACGTTGACTGATGGTACCAGTACGCAGTTGATTGACCATCATTCTTTCTTGCCCACGAAACTGCTCCTTTCTAGCGACACCACATTTCAAACCAAATTCCTTTATTCTAGTCATGTAACAAGACTCATCGTCCCTTATGCAGTCGTTTGCTCGTGCGTTTTCCCGTAGGGTGTTAAAAATGTCTACTCGATCCATCACTCCACCAAAAGCTGTAATAGTAGCGTGTGCAACATACCTGCTCTCTCATTACCCCGGACTCCCGCATGTCTCGGCACAAAAATGAAAGTCACTTTACGCACACAGGAATTCTTCACTGCATCCAGTCACTGTTTCCGAATGTATCCCGCCTGAACATTCACAACCATGCTCATCGAGTCACTGAGTGTGCAGGTATGCTCCCAGATAATCTGCGAGCAGACCCATTGCAAAGCTTTGGTTACTGCCAAAATCTCCATTGTCATACTGCGTGTCGTCTGAGCGAATGCACCACTTTCTTCTCTGATTGTCCCCCCCCCCCCCCCACCTGTGAGCCGTGAAGGTCCTGCACTTCTGATGTGTCTCTTAACCAACCCATCTATATATACAATCATATCACCTTCCCTGGAATTATCATCGATTATAGCGAGTACCTACGACCCCACCACTGTCGGACACCATTCCCTGCACCGATTCCACCACTGTCGGAAATCATTCCCAGAATTCTCTACTGAGTGTTATTATTACTTTGAAGGCTGTCTGGCAATCTAAGGGCGTACGGCTCCATTTGGAACCAGGTAGCACATCCTCCAATCTGCACACACTCTGTATAATATCCTCTGCGCGCCCAATCCTCGACTTCGTCTCTTAAGTCGACTGTCTTTCACTCTGAGAATTTCAGGGTGTAGAGGATGTTCTTTATCAGCGGTGATTTGTAGGTAGTCTCGATCTCTGCAGATTTGTATTCTTTGCTCTGCAGTTGGGCAATCTAGCAATTTTCTCATAGCCCGCGCCGACGTATCTTTTGTACACCCAAAAATGATTCGCATTACCTTATTCTGGATTCTATCCAATCTTTTTGTTTGAGTCTGACTCATTATTAGAATCGCCAGTGCGTACTCTACCACGGCTACAACCAATCCTTGATACAGCAAAAATAGCAGACTCTGTTCACATTGAACAGCAGCAACGATGTAATTTCATCCCCGCAAGACCTTTATGAGCCTTTAAAACGATGGTTAAACTATGTCTTTGTCTATGTCTCTCCCCTCTATTGTGACCTCATTGCATTTTATTGCCCTTCTCCTCCTTATAATTAGGACATGTTACTAGTGGTGCCATATATCCGTTCTTGTTAGCTATTACTTTGTTTGTCGTTCTAATTAAGGTCCTTTATTCGACACGTCTATTTGTGATTTTCGTTGATAGAATGTTGTATTTACTATTCATCAATCGTCATTAAGTACCGTTTCTGCCGCAAAGAGTGACTGCAACGTACTTCCAACAAAATCTATCCCTTGCCTTTGTGATATTCTCTATAGACCGTATATCGTCCATCTCGAAATGGTTCTTTCCCAATTATCTTTATGTCCATCACCTTACCTTCAAGAAATATCTTCACCAAGGTGCGGTGTTTTAATATGTCCAATATATTTTATTTATTGATTTTTAATGTCCTTTTTTATTCCTTTTTTCATATGCGGTATTGTCAGAGCCTCTATGTTTATTTTCTTCTCTTTCAATGAAGTTCTCCCTATTCCTCTATATATCCACATGTGTAAGTCACCAATCCTACATAGTAACTATGTGTATCCATTTCTCTAAACCATACACTCAAGAACAATTTTCTCTGCATTATTAAACCTGGATTATAAATCAATGTTAACTCCTTTTCAATGCGGAAGGTTTACTGTTATGACGCCACATTTCATAGCAATGAGTTCATCACACTACGCAATTGTTAACGACGTTTCCTCATTCGAAATGTAATTTCCTTTCAATGATCCTATCCCAGACTTAACTCACACACAGCGCGACTGTCAATCACTCTGGCCTGGGATGATGGTACCCACTGTCAGTACTTCGATCCGCCGTCTCCCTTTATTGAAATTGAATTATGATAGGTCAGTCTTTCTATGAAAAGAATCAAGACTGATGCCTGCTAGATTCCAGGGAATTTGATACACACTGGGAATGGGTGTTGGGAATAATGAATTTAAGTATCCCATCTATCTCAACATCGTTCTCTGTCATTTTACCTGCCTATCATTTTCTCACTTTCTCGTCGTCTTCTTCGTGATCTCCTATTGTCACTTTCATCGTAATTGGCATCACATTTCCTCTGTTCCACTGAATAAAATGTCGCTTTTTCTTTATTTTTATCTTTCTTCATCTACGCTTATTTCTACATTAATGGATTGCGAAAAGAGTTTGTAACTGAATTACTAACTCAGAGTGTGTAACTGAATTACTAACTGACAGATTGTGTAACTGAAGAAGTAACTCACAGAGTGTGTAACTGAATTACTAACTCACAGAGTGTGTAACTGAATTACCAACTCACAGAGTGTGAAACTGAAGTACGATATCACAGAGTATGTAACTGAATTACTAACTCACAGAGAGAATAACTGAATGACTAACTCACAGAGTGTGTAACTGAATTACTAACTCATAGAGTATTTAATTAAATTACTAACTCACAGAGTGTGTAACTGAAGTATGAACTCACAGAGTGTGTAACTGAAGTATGAACTCACAGAGTGTGTAACTGAATTACTAACTCAGAGAGTGTGTAACTGAAGTACGAACTCACGAGTGTGTAACTGAAGTACGAACTCACAGAGAGTATAAGTGAAGTGCTAACTCATAGAGTGTGTAACTGAAGTAGTACCTCACAGAGTGTATAACATAATTACTAACTCACAGAGTGTATAACTGAATTACTAATTCACAGAGTGTGTAACTGAAGTACTAACTAACAGAGTATATAACTGAAGTACTAACTCACAGAGAGTATAACTGAAGTACTAACTCACAGAGAGTATAACTGAAGTATTAACTCACAGAGAGTATAACTGAAGTACTAACTCACAGAGTTTGTAACTGAAGTACGAACTCAGAGAGTGTGTAACTGAAGAACGAACTCAGAGAGTGTGTAACTGAATTACTAACTCACAGAGTGTGTCACTTAATTAATAAGTCTCAGCCAGTTGAACTGAATTACTAACTCACATTATTTGTAACTGAATCACTAATTCACAAAGAGTGTAACTGAATTACTAATTCATAGAGCGTGAAGCTCACACAAAAGTGTGTAGTGGAATTACTACTTCACAGAGTGTGTATTGGAATTACTACTTCACAGAGTGTGTAATAGAATTACTACTTCATAGAGTGTGTAATGGAATTACTACTTCACAGAGTGTGTAATGGAATTACTACTTCACAGAGTGTGTAAAGGAATTACTACTTCACAGAGTGTGTAACTCAATTACTAATTAACAGAGTGTGTAACTGAATTATTTTTATTCTTCTGTGCACGCTCTCACTAATGTTCATGTAATGTTGGACGGAAATCATGAAGTACACAGTGCTGCTACTTTTTGCAAACTGTGATTTTTGCGCCTTTGTGGATAGAATATCCATTTTTCGCATGATTTTGCTGCAGGTATGGTTACCTAGACAGCCTTCCTATAATTAGCCAGCGCAGTTACAGTTCACCCACTTTACCTCTGGACATTGCAGACCAAAACATGTACCATTGGTGGCAGTCTTCAATGATTGTAGACGGTAAGCAGAAATTTGCACTTGGGTTGACTATATTTCGTACGAGATATTGTACATAATCAAAAATCAGCCTTTCTGTGTCATGTTTACTTTTTATACAGAAGGATTCGTTTTTACGTCGGTCTTGTCTTTACTTGGTCATTTTCCGTATACTCTATGCATGACAACCGTTTTCATATGACCTATCGAAAAAAGGGGAAACCATAGATGTAGTAAAGCATACCAAGCCCTAGGACAAATGACACCAATACACAATATATGTAGTAAAGCACACCAAGCACTAGGTTGAAGGACACCAATACACAATAGATGTAGTAAATCATACCAAGCACTGGGACAAATGACACCAAACTTCAGAAACAAAAATGTAGATTTAAATACAAAAATAACACTATTATAAACGATTATTATGCCAAATCTGTGCTACCAATGCCAAACATGGACAGCGACAGCACAAGACAAACGTAAACTAGTGACAACTTAAATTACAAGCTTACACATAATCCTAAGAATATCACTAAGAGAAATGAAAACATTTGACAAAGAACAGGCATCGCCAGAATCTTGGAATATATTAAGAGCCCACAGATCAGATGGCTTGCACATATCAACAGACTACAGCCAGATAGCATACCGCAGCAGGCTATGCTACACAGATACAGTGAATATTGTGTGTGCTCATTTTGAGCAGTGGTAGTAAAAAATAGAGTGGGCTTACATTGGGCCGATATAGTGAAAAATAGTGCCCACGCACATTCGGCAGTGATAGTGAGAACTAGTGTCCAAGTCACATTGGGCAGTGATAGTGAGAACTGGTGTCTACGCACATTGGGCAGAAATAGTGAGAACTGGTGTCCACGCACATTGGGCAGAAATAGTGAGAACTGGTGTCCACGCATATTCGACAGTGATAGTGAGAACTGGTGTCCACGCACATTCGGCAGTGATAGTGAGAACTGGTGTCCACGCACATTGGGCAGTGATAGTGAGAACTGGTGTCCACGCACATTGAGCAGTGGTAGTGAGAACTGGTGTCCACGCACATTCAGCAGAAATAGTTAGAACTGGTGTCCACGCACATACGGCAGTGATAGTGAGAACTGGTGTCCACGCACATTCTGCAGTGATAGTGAGAACTGGTGTCCACGCACATTGGGCAGAAATAGTGAGAACTGGTGTCCACGTACATTGAGCAGAAATAGTGAGAACTAGTGTCCACGAACATTGAGCAGAAATAGTGAGAACTGGTGTCCACGCACATTCGGCAGTGATAGTGAGAACTAGTGTCCACGCACATTCGGCAGTGATAGTGAGAACTGGTGTCCACGCACATTGGGCAGACATAGTGAGAACTGGTGTCCACGCACATTGGGCAGAAATAGTGAGAACTGGTGTCCACGCACATTCGGCAGTGATAGTGAGAACTGGTGTCCACGCACATTCGGCAGTGATAGTGAGAACTGGTGTCCACGCACATTGGGCAGTGATAGTGAGAACTGGTGTCCGCGCACATTGAGCAGTAGTAGTGTGAACTGGTGTCCACGCACATTCGGCAGAAATAGTTAGAGCTGGTGTCCACGCACATACGTCAGTGATAGTGAGAACTGGTGTCCACGCACATACGGCAGTGATAGTGAGAACTGGTGTCCACGCACATTGGGCAGAAATAGTGAGAACTGGTGTCCACGTACATTGAGAAGAAATAGTGAGAACTGGTGTCCACGCACATTGGGCAGAAATAGTGAGAACTGCTGTCCACGAACATTGGGCAGAAATAGTGAGAACTGGTGTCCACGCACATTGAGCAGAAATAGTGAGAACTGGTGTCCACGCACATACGGCAGTGATAGTGAGAACTGGTGTCCACGCACATTGGGCAGAAATAGTGAGAACTGGTGTCCACGCACATTGGGCAGAAATAGTGAGTACTGGTGTTCACGCACATTGGGCAGAAATAGTGAGAACTGGTGTCCACGCACATTCTGCAGTGATAGTGAGAACTGGTGTCCACGCACATTGGGCAGAAATAGTGAGAACTGGTGTCCACGTACATTGAGCAGAAATAGTGAGAACTGGTGTCCACGAACATTGAGCAGAAATAGTGAGAACTGGTGTCCACGCACATTCGGCAGTGATAGTGAGAACTAGTGTCCACGCACATTCGGCAGTGATAGTGAGAACTGGTGTCCACGCACATTGGGCAGACATAGTGAGAACTGGTGTCCACGCACATTGGGCAGAAATAGTGAGAACTGGTGTCCACGCACATTCGGCAGTGATAGTGAGAACTGGTGTCCACGCACATTCGGCAGTGATAGTGAGAACTGGTGTCCACGCACATTGGGCAGTGATAGTGAGAACTGGTGTCCGCGCACATTGAGCAGTAGTAGTGTGAACTGGTGTCCACGCACATTCGGCAGAAATAGTTAGAGCTGGTGTCCACGCACATACGTCAGTGATAGTGAGAACTGGTGTCCACGCACATACGGCAGTGATAGTGAGAACTGGTGTCCACGCACATTGGGCAGAAATAGTGAGAACTGGTGTCCACGTACATTGAGCAGAAATAGTGAGAACTGGTGTCCACGCACATTGGGCAGAAATAGTGAGAACTGCTGTCCACGAACATTGGGCAGAAATAGTGAGAACTGGTGTCCACGCACATTGAGCAGAAATAGTGAGAACTGGTGTCCACGCACATACGGCAGTGATAGTGAGAACTGGTGTCCACGCACATTGGGCAGAAATAGTGAGATGGTGTCCACGCACATTGGGCAGAAATAGTGAGTACTGGTGTTCACGCACATTGGGCAGATATAGTGAGAACTGGTGTCCACGCACATTGGGCAGAAATAGTGAGAACTGGTGTTCACGCACATGGAGCAGTGGTAGTGAGAACTGGTGTCCACGAACATTGGGCAGAAATAGTGAGAACTGGTGTCCACGCACATTGAGCAGAAATAGTGAGAACTGGTGTCCACGCACATACGGCAGTGATAGTGAGAACTGGTGTCCACGCACATTGGGCAGAAATAGTGAGAACTGGTGTCCACGCACATTGGGCAGAAATAGTGAGTACTGGTGTTCACGCACATTGGGCAGAAATAGTGAGAACTGGTGTCCACGCACATTGGGCAGAAATAGTGAGAACTGGTGTTCACGCACATGGAGCAGAAATAGTGAGAACTGGTGTCCACTTACATTGAGCAGAAATAGTGAGAACTGGTGTCCACGAACATTGAGCAGAAATAGTGAGAACTGGTGTCCACGCACATTCGGCAGTGATAGTGAGAACTGGTGTCCACGCACATTCGGCAGTGATAGTGAGAACTGGTGTCCACGCACATTGGGCAGTGATAGTGAGAACTGGTGTCCGCGCACATTGAGCAGTAGTAGTGTGAACTGGTGTACACGCACATTCGGCAGAAATAGTTAGAGCTGGTGTCCACGCACATACGTCAGTGATAGTGAGAACTGGTGTCCACGCACATACGGCAGTGATAGTGAGAACTGGTGTCCACGCACATTGGGCAGAAATAGTGAGAACTGGTGTTCACGCACATGGAGCAGTGGTAGTGAGAACTGGTGTCCACGCACATGGAGCAGTGGTAGTGAGAACTGGTGTCCACGCACATTGGGCAGAAATAGTGAGAACTGGTGTCCACGCACATTGGGCAGAAATAGTGAGATGGTGTCCACGCACATTGGGCAGAAATAGTGAGTACTGGTGTTCACGCACATTGGGCAGATATAGTGAGAACTGGTGTCCACGCACATTGGGCAGAAATAGTGAGAACTGGTGTTCACGCACATGGAGCAGTGGTAGTGAGAACTGGTGTCCACGAACATTGGGCAGAAATAGTGAGAACTGGTGTCCACGCACATTGAGCAGAAATAGTGAGAACTGGTGTCCACGCACATACGGCAGTGATAGTGAGAACTGGTGTCCACGCACATTGGGCAGAAATAGTGAGAACTGGTGTCCACGCACATTGGGCAGAAATAGTGAGTACTGGTGTTCACGCACATTGGGCAGAAATAGTGAGAACTGGTGTCCACGCACATTGGGCAGAAATAGTGAGAACTGGTGTCCACGAACATTGAGCAGAAATAGTGAGAACTGGTGTCCACTTACATTGAGCAGAAATAGTGAGAACTGGTGTTCACGCACATGGAGCAGAAATAGTGAGAACTGGTGTCCACTTACATTGAGCAGAAATAGTGAGAACTGGTGTCCACGAACATTGAGCAGAAATAGTGAGAACTGGTGTCCACGCACATTCGGCAGTGATAGTGAGAACTGGTGTCCACGCACATTCGGCAGTGATAGTGAGAACTGGTGTCCACGCACATTGGGCAGTGATAGTGAGAACTGGTGTCCGCGCACATTGAGCAGTAGTAGTGTGAACTGGTGTACACGCACATTCGGCAGAAATAGTTAGAGCTGGTGTCCACGCACATACGTCAGTGATAGTGAGAACTGGTGTCCACGCACATACGGCAGTGATAGTGAGAACTGGTGTCCACGCACATTGGGCAGAAATAGTGAGAACTGGTGTTCACGCACATGGAGCAGTGGTAGTGAGAACTGGTGTCCACGCACATGGAGCAGTGGTAGTGAGAACTGGTGTCCACGCACATTGGGCAGAAATAGTGAGAACTGGTGTCCACGCACATTCGACAGTGATAGTGAGAACTGGTGTCCACGCACATTCGGCAGTGATAGTGAGAACTGGTGTCCACGCACATTGGGCAGAAATAGTGAGAACTGGTGTCCACTTACATTGAGCAGAAATAGTGAGAACTGGTGTCCACGAACATTGAGCAGAAATAGTGAGAACTGGTGTCCACGCACATTCGGCAGTGATAGTGAGAACTGGTGTCCACGCACATTCGGCAATGATAGTGAGAACTGGTGTTTACGCACATTGGGCAGACATAGTGAGAACTGGTGTCCACGCACATTCGGCAGTGATAGTGAGAACTGGTGTCCACGCACATTCGGCAGTGATAGTGAGAACTGGTGTCCACGCACATTGGGCAGTGATAGTGAGAACTGGTGTCCACGCACATTGAGCAGTAGTAGTGAGAACTGGTGTCCACGCACATTCGGCAGAAATAGTTAGAGCTGGTGTCCACGCACATACGTCAGTGATAGTGAGAACTGGTGTCCACGCACATACGGCAGTGATAGTGAGAACTGGTGTCCACGCACATTGGGCAGAAATAGTGAGAACTGGTGTCCACGAACATTGAGCAGAAATAGTGAGAACTGGTGTCCACGCACATTGGGCAGAAATAGTGAGAACTGGTGTCCACGAACATTGGGCAGAAATAGTGAGAACTGGTGTCCACGCACATTGAGCAGAAATAGTGAGAACTGGTGTCCACGCACATACGGCAGTGATAGTGAGAACTGGTGTCCACGCACATTGGGCAGAAATAGTGAGAACTGGTGTCCACGCACATTGGGCAGAAATAGTGAGTACTGGTGTTCACGCACATTGGGCAGAAATAGTGAGAACTGGTGTCCACGCACATTGGGCAGAAATAGTGAGAACTGGTGTTCACGCACATGGAGCAGAAATAGTGAGAACTGGTGTCCACTTACATTGAGCAGAAATAGTGAGAACTGGTGTCCACGAACATTGGGCAGAAATAGTGAGAACTGGTGTCCACGCACATTCGGCAGTGATAGTGAGAACTGGTGTCCACGCACATTCGGCAATGATAGTGAGAACTGGTGTTTACGCACATTGGGCAGACATAGTGAGAACTGGTGTCCACGCACATTCGGCAGTGATAGTGAGAACTGGTGTCCACGCACATTCGGCAGTGATAGTGAGAACTGGTGTCCACGCACATTGGGCAGTGATAGTGAGAACTGGTGTCCACGCACATTGAGCAGTAGTAGTGAGAACTGGTGTCCACGCACATTCGGCAGAAATAGTTAGAGCTGGTGTCCACGCACATACGTCAGTGATAGTGAGAACTGGTGTCCACGCACATTGGGCAGTGATAGTGAGAACTAGTGTGGTGGCTCACATTGAGCAGTTGTAGTGGCAACTAGTATGGGCTCACATTGAGCAGTTGTAGTGACAACTAGTATGGGCTCACATTGAACAGTTGTAGTGAGAACTAGTATGGGCTCACATTGAGTAGTGATAGAGAAACCCGTGTGGTCTCGCACTGAGCAGTGGTAGTGAGAACTAGTGTGGGCTCACATTGAACAGTTGTAGTGAGAACTAGTATGGGCTCACATTGAACAGTTGTAGTGACAACTAGTATGGGCTCACATTGAACAGTTGTAGTGACAACTAGTATGGGCTCACATTGAACAGTTGTAGTGAGAACTAGTATGGGCTCACATTGAGTAGTGATAGAGAAACCCGTGTGGTCCCGCACTGAGCAGTGGTAGTGAGAACTAGTGTGGGCTCACATTTAACAGTTGTAGTGAGAACTAGTATGGGCTCACATTGAACAGTTGTAGTGAGAACTAGTATGGGCTCACATTGAACAGTTGTAGTGAGAACTAGTATGGGCTCACATTGGACAGTTGTAGTGAGAACTAATATGGGCTCACATTGAACAGTTGTAGTGAGAACTAGTATGGGCTCACAGTGAACAGTTGTAGTGAGAACTAGTATGGGCTCACATTGAATAGTTGTAGTGGCAACTAGTATGGGCTCACATTGAACAGTTGTAGTGAGAACTAGTATGGGCTCACATTGAACAGTTGTAGTGAGAACTAGTATGGGCTCACATTGAGTAGTGATAGAGAAACCCGTGTGGTCTCGCACTGAGCAGTGGTAGTGAGAACTAGTGTGGGCTCACATTGAACAGTTGTAGTGAGAACTAGTATGGGCTCACATTGAACAGTTGTAGTGAGAACTAGTATGGCCTCACATTGAACAGTTGTAGTGAGAACTAGTATGGGCTCACATTGAACAGTTGTAGTGGCAACTAGTATGGGCTCACATTGAACAGTTGTAGTGAGAACTAGTATGGGCTCACATTGAACAGTTGTAGTGGCAACTAGTATGGGCTCACATTGAACAGTTGTAGTGAGAACTAGTATGGGCTCACATTGAACAGTTGTAGTGAGAACTAGTATGGGCTCACATTGAGCAGTGGTAGTGAGAACATTTTTGTACGCGCAATGGACAGTGATAATAGTAACTGTTGTGCACTCACATTGGACAGTGGATAGTAAGAAAGAGCGTGGACGCACATTGGGCAGTAACAGTGAGAACTGGTGTGCACAATGATTGGACAGTGACACTGAGAGCTTGTGTGCACACTCATTATACAGAGATAGTGAGAACGGGTGTGCACGCACATTGGACAGTAATATTTAGTGCATGTGTGAACGAAAATTGTGCAATCAAAGTGTGAGAACGATTTTGATAATGACAGAGAGTGGTGATTCTTGACACATCATCATTCAATAAATGTCAGTAATTAAAATGACAAAAGTTATCAAGCTGGGGAATGAAACAATCAACAATTAAAGCACACATTCAATTTGAGGACCATGGTGGTGTGATAGATGATGGTTTGCGATGTCAATAATAACGGTGGTGATTAAGAACATCGTAATAAATGCAATTATTGATGGCGATTACTCAGGTATTTCTCATCTTCTTCTTGTTGACAGATAAACATGTCTACACAGTACGGACGGTTTCATATATACATACTGATGTAATTCTCCTCAATGATGACATAAAGCTCTCTGTAGATATACATCTCTGTGTGCCAGTGTTCCTCTCTAAACTCGTCTACGGTAATTTAGTCTTGCAGAGCATGTTTAACAGAGTGTGTTGCCTGCCCACTTGGACACGAAGGTGATGGAACCATAGTGTTCTACCTGCCCACTTGGACACACAGGTGATGGAACCATTCTGTGCTACCTGCCCACTTGGACACAAAGGTGATGGAACCATTCTGTGCTACCTGCCCACTTGGACACAAAGGTGATGGAACCATTCAGTGCTGCCTGCCCACATGGACACAAAAGTGACGGAACCATTCTGTGCTGCCTGCCAACTTGGACACAAAGGTGATGGAATCAGTCTTGGCTTAAAATTTGCTATCAAGAAATGTTCGTACTACTGGTATCTACTACTGGTATCTACTACTGGTATCTACTACTGGTATCTACTAATGGTATCTACTATTTGTATCTACTACTGTTATCTACTACTGGTATCTACTACTGGTATCTACTACTTGTATCTTCTACTGGTATCTACGACTTGTATCTACTACTTGTATCTACTACTTGTATCTACTAATGGTATCTACTACTGGTATCTACTACTGGTATCTACTACTGGTATCTACTACTGGTATCTACTACTGGTATCTACTATTTGTATCTACTACTGGTATCTACGACTTGTATCTACTACTTGTATCTACTACTTCTATCTACTACTGGTATCTACTACTGGTATCTACTACTGGTATCTACTACTGGTATCTACTACTGGTATCTACTACTGGTATCTACTAATGGTATCTACTATTTGTATCTACTACTGCTATCTACTACTGGTATCTACTACTTGTATCTTCTACTGGTATCTACGACTTGTATCTACTACTTGTATCTACTACTGGTATCTACTACTGGTATCTACTACTGGTATCTACTACTGGTATCTACTACTGGTATCTACTACTGGTATCTTCTACTGGTATCTACGACTTGTATCTACTACTTGTATCTACTACTTCTATCTACTACTGGTATCTACTACTGGTATCTACTACTGGTATCTACTACTGGTATCTACTAATGGTATCTACTACTGGTATCTACTACTGGTATCTACGACTTGTATCTACTACTGGTATCTACTACTGCTATCTACTATTTGTATCTACTACTGTTATCTACTACTGGTATCTACTACTGGTATCTACTACTGTTATCTACTACTAGTATCTACTACTTGTATCTTCTACTGGTATCTACTACTGTTATCTACTACTGGTATCTACTACTGGTATCTACTACTGGTATCTACTACTGGTATCTACTACTGTTATCTACTACTGTTATCTACTACTGGTATCTAATACTTGTATCTTCTACTGGTATCTACTACTGTTATCTACTACTAGTATCTACTACTGGTATCTACTACTGGTATCTACTACTGGTATCTACTACTGGTATCTACTACTGTTATCTACTACTGGTATCTACTACTTGTATCTTCTACTTGTATCTTCTACTGGTATCTACGACTTGTATCTACTACTTGTATCTACTGCTGGTATCTACTACTGGTATCTACTACTGGTATCTACTACTGGTATCTACTACTGGTATCTACTACTGGTATCTACTACTGGTATCTACTAATGGTATCTACTACTGGTATCTACTACTGGTATCTACGACTTGTATCTACTACTGCTATCTACTACTGCTATCTACTATTTGTATCTACTACTGTTATCTACTACTGGTATCTACTACTGGTATCTACTACTGTTATCTACTACTGGTATCTACTACTTGTATCTTCTACTGGTATCTACTACTGTTATCTACTACTGGTATCTACTACTGGTATCTACTACTGGTATCTACTACTGGTATCTACTACTGGTATCTACTACTGTTATCTACTACTGTTATCTACTACTGGTATCTTCTACTTGTATCTTCTACTGGTATCTACTACTGTTATCTACTACTGGTATCTACTACTGGTATCTACTACTGGTATCTACTACTGGTATCTACTACTGGTATCTACTACTGGTATCTACTATTTGTATCTACTACTGTTATCTACTACTGGTATCTACTACTTGCATCTTCTACTGGTATCTACGACTTGTATCTACTACTTGTATCTACTACTTCTATCTACTACTGGTATCTACTACTGGTATCTACTATTGGTATCTACTACTGGTATCTACTACTGGTATCTACTACTGGTATCTACTACTGGTAACTACTAATGGTATCTACTACTGGTATCTACTACTTCTATATACTACTGGTATCTACTACTGGTATCTACTACTGGTATCTACTACGGGTATCTACTACTGGTATCTACTACTGGTATCTACTACTGTTATCTACTACTTGTATCTTCTACTGGTATCTACGACTTGTATCTACTACTTCTATCTACTACTGGTATCTACTACTGGTATCTACTACTGGTATCTACTACTGGTATCTACTACTGGTATCTACTACTGGTATCTACTACTGGTATCTACTAATGGTATCTACTAATGGTATCTGCTACTGGTATTTACTACTTGTATCTACTATTGCTATCTACTACTTGTATCTACTACTTGTATCTACTACTTGTATCTACGACTTGTATCTACTATTGCTATCTACTACTGGTATCTACTACTGGTATCTACTACTGGTATCTACTACTGGTATCTACTACAGGTATCTTCTACTGGTATCTACTATTGCTATCTACTACTGTTATCTACTACAGGTATCTACTACTGGTATCTACTATTGCTATCTACTACTGGTATCTACTACAGGTATCTACTACTGGTATCTACTATTTGTATTTACTACTGGTATCTACTACTGGTATCTACGACTTGTATCTACTACTGTTATCTACTAATTGTATCTACTACTGGTATCTACTACTGGTATCTACGACGTGTATGTACGACTGGTATCTACTACTGGTATCTACTACTGGTATCTACTACTGGTATCTACTACTGGTATCTACGACTGGTATCTACTACTGTATCTACTACTGGTATCTACGCCTCAACTTCAGTGATTGCTTAGTACGACTGCGTTCCTCCTCGTTGTCAGAAAGGATCCGATCAATCTTAGTTTCCACCCTATGTTGACAAAACTAAGTCGCATCTCCACTTCAAGGAGTGACCTCCATGAGGTAATGTCTACCTAATTTTGAAAAGGTTGAGAAGGTTAGATGATTGACTGCATTGTACTCGGGTTTTACCATATATACACCGTTATTCTCAACAAAGAGGAAAGATTCATGTCAATAGGACAACTAAGATATCACCATATACCTTCACTCGATAAACACCAGGGATCTCCAAAACGCTCTAAACTGTAAACAATACGTAATGAGAAAGATTCGATTCTTCTATCGCGTGAGAACATGGTGAATGGCTTAACCACTCCACTAAGGAAAACCTACCATATGTTTTCTATTCACGTTTCTACAGTGTAGGTATGGTCGTTTGTCTTCAAGATGATACATTTTATGGCTATACTGGGCAATAAATCCGTAAACTGCAGAGTTGGGGAAGATTCATTCTTCCCTTCGACCCTGTAGCGATTTCCAAAAAGTCATCAAAATGTCATATACATGAAAGTATAATTACTCACGAATATAATGGTAAAATTTCCTTCGTTTAAAGATAACAACTCCCTTAATGAATACGTATCTACGGCGCTGATAGAGAAAATTATTCAAGGATTATATAACCAATATGACATATTTTCATCAGTATAGCAAAAACATATAGGAAATATCAGTGATTTAAAAGTAATTCCGTAAGTGTATGTCTTATAACCAACTGTTCATGTGACGTGGCAATGCCTTCTATTATAATCTATAACTATAATTATCCTTGTAGTTAGATGGCCATGGAATATACACATTCTTACATTTTTCCACACGTTAATACACATAAACACCGACACGTTTTTGTACACATATACGTTCGCACATATTTTTCCACATTAAAACATATGTTACAGTAAAAATGGAAACGTATCACACTAGCACAAATAATATTACACACTAGCACGAATACTATCACACTCTAGCACAAATATTATTACACACTAGCACGAATAATATCACACTAGCACGAATAATATCACACTCTAACACAAATATTATTACACACTAGCACAACTAATATCACACACTAGCACGAATAAAATCACACTCTAGCACAAATATTATTACACACTAACACGAATAATATCTCACTAGCACGAATAATATCACACTAGCACGAATAATATCACACAATAAAACGAATTATATTAGATTAGTGAAAAAGCACAAACACATGATTGAACAATCACAAACAAAGCAGACAAACATGCACACAAGAGCATGAAAACGAGAAAGACGATCACACGAATACGCAAACACTAACACACACACACACACACGCACCCATTCATGTTTTCTAGCACACACACACAAGGACTAGGAATGCCACGCGAGATTAATGTATGCTTCATGTTTGAAGTTTATATATATTTTAAATAAAAATCAACTCTTTTGATAAAGTCTACTCTCTTTATGCAGTTGACGTTAATATAATTATATTATCAATGCTTTTAATCATACAATTTATGCATACAGTGCTAAAGTTAATTCTAGCCCAACGACCTCCATGATAAACATCTCTTTGACGTGTTCGTATTTTGGAAATGCATAGAGGATTTACTTCAGTGAACTCGAGTTACCCAATATTCAAAATTATTTCTTCCCCTAAAAGAGCGACACAACGTCTGACGAGAGCACCGATCATAGCACGTAAATCCGTACCTTCAAGCAATAAGAGGATGTCCATAAGTAACGTCAACAATTTAGAGGGGGAGGGGGGAGAGGGTCGGAATAAGTTTGACAGCTGTCAGCAAAGGAGAAGGGAGAGGGCGGAGGAATAGTTTAACAAAAGTTGATGTAAACAATAATGTTTTTATACACTATTTAAATAGCTTGGATTAGTCATAACGCTCTAAAGCCGGGTGGGGGGAGGGTTACCCGCAATTATGTAGTATATTCTGCAAAATTGTTTTTTTCTATTGGTGTAGATGTACATTGTTTTGAAATTTAATAATATAATATAGCAGTGCGTTCGCTGAATTATTGATATAATTTAGTAATTTAGCAGTAAAGTAAAGTAAGCCATAGAATTTATTAATGCCGTACGGGTATGAGATATTGAGCAGTGGTAGTGAGAACATTTTTGTACGCGCAATGGACAGTGATAATAGTAACTGTTGTGCACTCACATTGGACAGTGGATAGTAAGAAAGAGCGTGGACGCACATTGGGCAGTAAAAGTGAGAACTGGTGTGCACAATGATTGGACAGTGACACTGAGAGCTTGTGTGCACACTCATTATACAGAGATAGTGAGAACGGGTGTGCACGCACATTGGACAGTAATATTGAGTGCGTGTGTGAACGAAAATTGTGCAATCAAAGTGTGAGAACGATTTTGATAATGACAGAGAGTGGTGATTCTTGACACATCATCATTCAATAAATGTCAGTAATTAAAATGACAAAAGTTATCAAGCTGGGGAATGAAACAATCAACAATTAAAGCACACATTCAATTTGAGGACCATGGTGGTGTGATAGATGATGGTTTGCGATGTCAATAATAACGGTGGTGATTAAGAACATCGTAATAAATGCAATTATTGATGGCGATTACTCAGGTATTTCTCATCTTCTTCTTGTTGACAGATAAACATGTCTACACAGTACGGACGGTTTCATATATACATACTGATGTAATTCTCCTCAATGATGACATAAAGCTCTCTGTAGATATACATCTCTGTGTGCCAGTGTTCCTCTCTAAACTCGTCTACGGTAATTTAGTCTTGCAGAGCATGTTTAACAGAGTGTGTTGCCTGCCCACTTGGACACGAAGGTGATGGAACCATAGTGTTCTACCTGCCCACTTGGACACACAGGTGATGGAACCATTCTGTGCTACCTGCCCACTTGGACACAAAGGTGATGGAACCATTCTGTGCTACCTGCCCACTTGGACACAAAGGTGATGGAACCATTCAGTGCTGCCTGCCCACATGGACACAAAAGTGACGGAACCATTCTGTGCTGCCTGCCAACTTGGACACAAAGGTGATGGAATCAGTCTTGGCTTAAAATTTGCTATCAAGAAATGTTCGTACTACTGGTATCTACTACTGGTATCTACTACTGGTATCTACTACTGGTATCTACTAATGGTATCTACTATTTGTATCTACTACTGTTATCTACTACTGGTATCTACTACTGGTATCTACTACTTGTATCTTCTACTGGTATCTACGACTTGTATCTACTACTTGTATCTACTACTTCTATCTACTAATGGTATCTACTACTGGTATCTACTACTGGTATCTACTACTGGTATCTACTACTGGTATCTACTACTGGTATCTACTATTTGTATCTACTACTGGTATCTACGACTTGTATCTACTACTTGTATCTACTACTTCTATCTACTACTGGTATCTACTACTGGTATCTACTACTGGTATCTACTACTGGTATCTACTACTGGTATCTACTACTGGTATCTACTACTGGTATCTACTAATGGTATCTACTATTTGTATCTACTACTGCTATCTACTACTGGTATCTACTACTTGTATCTTCTACTGGTATCTACGACTTGTATCTACTACTTGTATCTACTACTGGTATCTACTACTGGTATCTACTACTGGTATCTACTACTGGTATCTACTACTGGTATCTACTACTGGTATCTACTACTGGTATCTACTACTTGTATCTTCTACTGGTATCTACGACTTGTATCTACTACTTGTATCTACTACTTCTATCTACTACTGGTATCTACTACTGGTATCTACTACTGGTATCTACTACTGGTATCTACTACTGGTATCTACTAATGGTATCTACTACTGGTATCTACTACTGGTATCTACGACTTGTATCTACTACTGGTATCTACTACTGCTATCTACTATTTGTATCTACTACTGTTATCTACTACTGGTATCTACTACTGGTATCTACTACTGTTATCTACTACTGGTATCTACTACTTGTATCTTCTACTGGTATCTACTACTGTTATCTACTACTGGTATCTACTACTGGTATCTACTACTGGTATCTACTACTGGTATCTAATACTGTTATCTACTACTGTTATCTACTACTGGTATCTAATACTTGTATCTTCTACTGGTATCTACTACTGTTATCTACTACTAGTATCTACTACTGGTATCTACTACTGGTATCTACTACTGGTATCTACTACTGGTATCTACTACTGTTATCTACTACTGGTATCTACTACTTGTATCTTCTACTTGTATCTTCTACTGGTATCTACGACTTGTATCTACTACTTGTATCTACTACTGGTATCTACTACTGGTATCTACTACTGTTATCTACTACTGGTATCTACTACTTGTATCTTCTACTGGTATCTACTACTGTTATCTACTACTGGTATCTACTACTGGTATCTACTACTGGTATCTACTACTGGTATCTACTACTGGTATCTACTACTGTTATCTACTACTGTTATCTACTACTGGTATCTTCTACTTGTATCTTCTACTGGTATCTACTACTGTTATCTACTACTGGTATCTACTACTGGTATCTACTACTGGTATCTACTACTGGTATCTACTACTGGTATCTACTACTGGTATCTACTATTTGTATCTACTACTGTTATCTACTACTGGTATCTACTACTTGCATCTTCTACTGGTATCTACGACTTGTATCTACTACTTGTATCTACTACTTCTATCTACTACTGGTATCTACTACTGGTATCTACTATTGGTATCTACTACTGGTATCTACTACTGGTATCTACTACTGGTATCTACTACTGGTAACTACTAATGGTATCTACTACTGGTATCTACTACTTCTATATACTACTGGTATCTACTACTGGTATCTACTACTGGTATCTACTACGGGTATCTACTACTGGTATCTACTACTGGTATCTACTACTGTTATCTACTACTTGTATCTTCTACTGGTATCTACGACTTGTATCTACTACTTCTATCTACTACTGGTATCTACTACTGGTATCTACTACTGGTATCTACTACTGGTATCTACTACTGGTATCTACTACTGGTATCTACTACTGGTATCTACTAATGGTATCTACTAATGGTATCTGCTACTGGTATTTACTACTTGTATCTACTATTGCTATCTACTACTTGTATCTACTACTTGTATCTACTACTTGTATCTACGACTTGTATCTACTATTGCTATCTACTACTGGTATCTACTACTGGTATCTACTACTGGTATCTACTACTGGTATCTACTACAGGTATCTTCTACTGGTATCTACTATTGCTATCTACTACTGTTATCTACTACAGGTATCTACTACTGGTATCTACTATTGCTATCTACTACTGGTATCTACTACAGGTATCTACTACTGGTATCTACTATTTGTATTTACTACTGGTATCTACTACTGGTATCTACGACTTGTATCTACTACTGTTATCTACTAATTGTATCTACTACTGGTATCTACTACTGGTATCTACGACGTGTATGTACGACTGGTATCTACTACTGGTATCTACTACTGGTATCTACTACTGGTATCTACTACTGGTATCTACGACTGGTATCTACTACTGTATCTACTACTGGTATCTACGCCTCAACTTCAGTGATTGCTTAGTACGACTGCGTTCCTCCTCGTTGTCAGAAAGGATCCGATCAATCTTAGTTTCCACCCTATGTTGACAAAACTAAGTCGCATCTCCACTTCAAGGAGTGACCTCCATGAGGTAATGTCTACCTAATTTTGAAAAGGTTGAGAAGGTTAGATGATTGACTGCATTGTACTCGGGTTTTACCATATATACACCGTTATTCTCAACAAAGAGGAAAGATTCATGTCAATAGGACAACTAAGATATCACCATATACCTTCACTCGATAAACACCAGGGATCTCCAAAACGCTCTAAACTGTAAACAATACGTAATGAGAAAGATTCGATTCTTCTATCGCGTGAGAACATGGTGAATGGCTTAACCACTCCACTAAGGAAAACCTACCATATGTTTTCTATTCACGTTTCTACAGTGTAGGTATGGTCGTTTGTCTTCAAGATGATACATTTTATGGCTATACTGGGCAATAAATCCGTAAACTGCAGAGTTGGGGAAGATTCATTCTTCCCTTCGACCCTGTAGCGATTTCCAAAAAGTCATCAAAATGTCATATACATGAAAGTATAATTACTCACGAATATAATGGTAAAATTTCCTTCGTTTAAAGATAACAACTCCCTTAATGAATACGTATCTACGGCGCTGATAGAGAAAATTATTCAAGGATTATATAACCAATATGACATATTTTCATCAGTATAGCAAAAACATATAGGAAATATCAGTGATTTAAAAGTAATTCCGTAAGTGTATGTCTTATAACCAACTGTTCATGTGACGTGGCAATGCCTTCTATTATAATCTATAACTATAATTATCCTTGTAGTTAGATGGCCATGGAATATACACATTCTTACATTTTTCCACACGTTAATACACATAAACACCGACACGTTTTTGTACACATATACGTTCGCACATATTTTTCCACATTAAAACATATGTTACAGTAAAAATGGAAACGTATCACACTAGCACAAATAATATTACACACTAGCACGAATACTATCACACTCTAGCACAAATATTATTACACACTAGCACGAATAATATCACACTAGCACGAATAATATCACACTCTAACACAAATATTATTACACACTAGCACAACTAATATCACACACTAGCACGAATAAAATCACACTCTAGCACAAATATTATTACACACTAACACGAATAATATCTCACTAGCACGAATAATATCACACTAGCACGAATAATATCACACAATAAAACGAATTATATTAGATTAGTGAAAAAGCACAAACACATGATTGAACAATCACAAACAAAGCAGACAAACATGCACACAAGAGCATGAAAACGAGAAAGACGATCACACGAATACGCAAACACTAACACACACACACACACACGCACCCATTCATGTTTTCTAGCACACACACACAAGGACTAGGAATGCCACGCGAGATTAATGTATGCTTCATGTTTGAAGTTTATATATATTTTAAATAAAAATCAACTCTTTTGATAAAGTCTACTCTCTTTATGCAGTTGACGTTAATATAATTATATTATCAATGCTTTTAATCATACAATTTATGCATACAGTGCTAAAGTTAATTCTAGCCCAACGACCTCCATGATAAACATCTCTTTGACGTGTTCGTATTTTGGAAATGCATAGAGGATTTACTTCAGTGAACTCGAGTTACCCAATATTCAAAATTATTTCTTCCCCTAAAAGAGCGACACAACGTCTGACGAGAGCACCGATCATAGCACGTAAATCCGTACCTTCAAGCAATAAGAGGATGTCCATAAGTAACGTCAACAATTTAGAGGGGGAGGGGGGAGAGGGTCGGAATAAGTTTGACAGCTGTCAGCAAAGGAGAAGGGAGAGGGCGGAGGAATAGTTTAACAAAAGTTGATGTAAACAATAATGTTTTTATACACTATTTAAATAGCTTGGATTAGTCATAACGCTCTAAAGCCGGGTGGGGGGAGGGTTACCCGCAATTATGTAGTATATTCTGCAAAATTGTTTTTTTCTATTGGTGTAGATGTACATTGTTTTGAAATTTAATAATATAATATAGCAGTGCGTTCGCTGAATTATTGATATAATTTAGTAATTTAGCAGTAAAGTAAAGTAAGCCATAGAATTTATTAATGCCGTACGGGTATGAGATATTGAGCAGTGGTAGTGAGAACATTTTTGTACGCGCAATGGACAGTGATAATAGTAACTGTTGTGCACTCACATTGGACAGTGGATAGTAAGAAAGAGCGTGGACGCACATTGGGCAGTAAAAGTGAGAACTGGTGTGCACAATGATTGGACAGTGACACTGAGAGCTTGTGTGCACACTCATTATACAGAGATAGTGAGAACGGGTGTGCACGCACATTGGACAGTAATATTGAGTGCGTGTGTGAACGAAAATTGTGCAATCAAAGTGTGAGAACGATTTTGATAATGACAGAGAGTGGTGATTCTTGACACATCATCATTCAATAAATGTCAGTAATTAAAATGACAAAAGTTATCAAGCTGGGGAATGAAACAATCAACAATTAAAGCACACATTCAATTTGAGGACCATGGTGGTGTGATAGATGATGGTTTGCGATGTCAATAATAACGGTGGTGATTAAGAACATCGTAATAAATGCAATTATTGATGGCGATTACTCAGGTATTTCTCATCTTCTTCTTGTTGACAGATAAACATGTCTACACAGTACGGACGGTTTCATATATACATACTGATGTAATTCTCCTCAATGATGACATAAAGCTCTCTGTAGATATACATCTCTGTGTGCCAGTGTTCCTCTCTAAACTCGTCTACGGTAATTTAGTCTTGCAGAGCATGTTTAACAGAGTGTGTTGCCTGCCCACTTGGACACGAAGGTGATGGAACCATAGTGTTCTACCTGCCCACTTGGACACACAGGTGATGGAACCATTCTGTGCTACCTGCCCACTTGGACACAAAGGTGATGGAACCATTCTGTGCTACCTGCCCACTTGGACACAAAGGTGATGGAACCATTCAGTGCTGCCTGCCCACATGGACACAAAAGTGACGGAACCATTCTGTGCTGCCTGCCAACTTGGACACAAAGGTGATGGAATCAGTCTTGGCTTAAAATTTGCTATCAAGAAATGTTCGTACTACTGGTATCTACTACTGGTATCTACTACTGGTATCTACTACTGGTATCTACTAATGGTATCTACTATTTGTATCTACTACTGTTATCTACTACTGGTATCTACTACTGGTATCTACTACTTGTATCTTCTACTGGTATCTACGACTTGTATCTACTACTTGTATCTACTACTTCTATCTACTAATGGTATCTACTACTGGTATCTACTACTGGTATCTACTACTGGTATCTACTACTGGTATCTACTACTGGTATCTACTATTTGTATCTACTACTGGTATCTACGACTTGTATCTACTACTTGTATCTACTACTTCTATCTACTACTGGTATCTACTACTGGTATCTACTACTGGTATCTACTACTGGTATCTACTACTGGTATCTACTACTGGTATCTACTAATGGTATCTACTATTTGTATCTACTACTGCTATCTACTACTGGTATCTACTACTTGTATCTTCTACTGGTATCTACGACTTGTATCTACTACTTGTATCTACTACTGGTATCTACTACTGGTATCTACTACTGGTATCTACTACTGGTATCTACTACTGGTATCTACTACTGGTATCTACTACTGGTATCTACTACTTGTATCTTCTACTGGTATCTACGACTTGTATCTACTACTTGTATCTACTACTTCTATCTACTACTGGTATCTACTACTGGTATCTACTACTGGTATCTACTACTGGTATCTACTACTGGTATCTACTAATGGTATCTACTACTGGTATCTACTACTGGTATCTACGACTTGTATCTACTACTGGTATCTACTACTGCTATCTACTATTTGTATCTACTACTGTTATCTACTACTGGTATCTACTACTGGTATCTACTACTGTTATCTACTACTGGTATCTACTACTTGTATCTTCTACTGGTATCTACTACTGTTATCTACTACTGGTATCTACTACTGGTATCTACTACTGGTATCTACTACTGGTATCTAATACTGTTATCTACTACTGTTATCTACTACTGGTATCTAATACTTGTATCTTCTACTGGTATCTACTACTGTTATCTACTATTTGTATCTACTACTGTTATCTACTACTGGTATCTACTACTGGTATCTACTACTGTTATCTACTACTGGTATCTACTACTTGTATCTTCTACTGGTATCTACTACTGTTATCTACTACTGGTATCTACTACTGGTATCTACTACTGGTATCTACTACTGGTATCTACTACTGGTATCTACTACTGTTATCTACTACAGTTATCTACTACTGGTATCTTCTACTTGTATCTTCTACTGGTATCTACTACTGTTATCTACTACTGGTATCTACTACTGGTATCTACTACTGGTATCTACTACTGGTATCTACTACTGGTATCTACTATTTGTATCTACTACTGTTATCTACTACTGGTATCTACTACTTGCATCTTCTACTGGTATCTACGACTTGTATCTACTACTTGTATCTACTACTTCTATCTACTACTGGTATCTACTACTGGTATCTACTACTGGTATCTACTACTGGTATCTACTACTGGTATCTACTACTGTTATCTACTACTGGTATCTACTACTGGTATCTACTAATGGTATCTACTACTGGTATCTACTACTTCTATCTACTACTGGTATCTACTACTGGTATCTACTACTGGTATCTACTACTGGTATCTACTACTGGTATCTTCTACTGTTATCTACTACTTGTATCTTCTACTGGTATCTACGACTTGTATCTACTACTGGTATCTACTACTGGTATCTACTACTGGTATCTACTACTGGTATCTAATACTGTTATCTACTACTGTTATCTACTACTGGTATCTAATACTTGTATCTTCTACTGGTATCTACTACTGTTATCTACTATTTGTATCTACTACTGTTATCTACTACTGGTATCTACTACTGGTATCTACTACTGTTATCTACTACTGGTATCTACTACTTGTATCTTCTACTGGTATCTACTACTGTTATCTACTACTGGTATCTACTACTGGTATCTACTACTGGTATCTACTACTGGTATCTACTACTGGTATCTACTACTGTTATCTACTACAGTTATCTACTACTGGTATCTTCTACTTGTATCTTCTACTGGTATCTACTACTGTTATCTACTACTGGTATCTACTACTGGTATCTACTACTGGTATCTACTACTGGTATCTACTACTGGTATCTACTATTTGTATCTACTACTGTTATCTACTACTGGTATCTACTACTTGCATCTTCTACTGGTATCTACGACTTGTATCTACTACTTGTATCTACTACTTCTATCTACTACTGGTATCTACTACTGGTATCTACTACTGGTATCTACTACTGGTATCTACTACTGGTATCTACTACTGTTATCTACTACTGGTATCTACTACTGGTATCTACTAATGGTATCTACTACTGGTATCTACTACTTCTATCTACTACTGGTATCTACTACTGGTATCTACTACTGGTATCTACTACTGGTATCTACTACTGGTATCTTCTACTGTTATCTACTACTTGTATCTTCTACTGGTATCTACGACTTGTATCTACTACTTCTATCTACTACTGTTATCTACTACTGGTATCTACTACTGGTATCTACTACTGGTATCTACTACTGGTATCTACTACTGGTATCTACTACTGGTATCTACTACTGGTATCTACTAATGGTATCTACTAATGGTATCTGCTACTGGTATTTACTACTTGTATCTACTATTGCTATCTATTACTTGTATCTACTACTTGTATCTACGACTTGTATCTACTACTGTTATCTACTACTGGTATCTACTACTGGTATCTACTACTGGTAACTACTACTTGTATCTACTACTTCTATATACTACTGGTATCTACTACTGGTATCTACTACTGGTATCTACTACTAGTATCTACTACTGGTATCTACTACTGTTATCTACTACTTGTATCTTCTACTGGTATCTACGACTTGTATCTACTACTTCTATCTACTACTGGTATCTACTACTGGTATCTACTACTGGTATCTACTACTGGTATCTACTACTGGTATCTACTACTGGTATCTACTAATGGTATCTACTAATGGTATCTGCTACTGGTATTTACTACTTGTATCTACTATTGCTATCTACTACTTGTATCTACTACTTGTATCTACTACTTGTATCTACGACTTGTATCTACTATTGCTATCTACTACTGGTATCTACTACTGGTATCTACTACTGGTATCTACTACTGGTATCTACTACAGGTATCTTCTACTGGTATCTACTATTGCTATCTACTACTGTTATCTACTACAGGTATCTACTACTGGTATCTACTATTGCTATCTACTACTGGTATCTACTACAGGTATCTACTACTGGTATCTACTATTTGTATTTACTACTGGTATCTACTACTGGTATCTACGACTTGTATCTACTACTGTTATCTACTAATTGTATCTACTACTGGTATCTACTACTGGTATCTACGACGTGTATGTACGACTGGTATCTACTACTGTTATCTACTACTGGTATCTACTACTGGTATCTACGCCTCAACTTCAGTGATTGCTTAGTACGACTGCGTTCCTCCTCGTTGTCAGAAAGGATCCGATCAATCTTAGTTTCCAGCCTATGTTGACAAAACTAAGTCGCATCTCCACTTCAAGGAGTGACCTCCATGAGGTAATGTCTACCTAATTTTGAAAAGGTTGAGAAGGTTAGATGATTGACTGCATTGTACTCGGGTTTTACCATATATACACCGTTATTCTCAACAAAGAGGAAAGATTCATGTCAATAGGACAACTAAGATATCACCATATACCTTCACTCGATAAACACCAGGGATCTCCAAAACGCTCTAAACTGTAAACAATACGTAATGAGAAAGATTCGATTCTTCTATCGCGTGAGAACATGGTGAATGGCTTAACCACTCCACTAAGGAAAACCTACCATATGTTTTCTATTCACGTTTCTACAGTGTAGGTATGGTCGTTTGTCTTCAAGATGATACATTTTATGGCTATACTGGGCAATAAATCCGTAAACTGCAGAGTTGGGGAAGATTCATTCTTCCCTTCGACCCTGTAGCGATTTCCAAAAAGTCATCAAAATGTCATATACATGAAAGTATAATTACTCACGAATATAATGGTAAAATTTCCTTCGTTTAAAGATAACAACTCCCTTAATGAATACGTATCTACGGCGCTGATAGAGAAAATTATTCAAGGATTATATAACCAATATGACATATTTTCATCAGTATAGCAAAAACATATAGGAAATATCAGTGATTTAAAAGTAATTCCGTAAGTGTATGTCTTATAACCAACTGTTCATGTGACGTGGCAATGCCTTCTATTATAATCTATAACTATAATTATCCTTGTAGTTAGATGGCCATGGAATATACACATTCTTACATTTTTCCACACGTTAATACACATAAACACTGACACGTTTTTGTACACATATACGTTCGCACATATTTTTCCACATTAAAACAAATGTTACAGTAAAAATGGAAACGTATCACACTAGCACAAATAATATTACACACTAGCACGAATACTATCACACTCTAGCACAAATATTATTACACACTAGCACGAATAATATCACACTAGCACGAATAATATCACACTCTAACACAAATATTATTACACACTAGCACAACTAATATCACACACTAGCACGAATAAAATCACACTCTAGCACAAATATTATTACACACTAACACGAATAATATCTCACTAGCACGAATAATATCACACTAGCACGAATAATATCACACAATAAAACGAATTATATTAGATTAGTGAAAAAGCACAAACACATCATTGAACAATCACAAACAAAGCAGACAAACATGCACACAAGAGCATGAAAACGAGAAAGACGATCACACGAATACGCAAACACTAACACACACACACACACACGCACCCATTCATGTTTTCTAGCACACACACACAAGGACTAGGAATGCCACGCGAGATTAATGTATGCTTCATGTTTGAAGTTTATATATATTTTAAATAAAAATCAACTCTTTTGATAAAGTCTACTCTCTTTATGCAGTTGACGTTAATATAATTATATTATCAATGCTTTTAATCATACAATTTATGCATACAGTGCTGAAGTTAATTCTAGCCCAACGACCTCCATGATAAACATCTCTTTGACGTGTTCGTATTTTGGAAATGCATAGAGGATTTACTTCAGTGAACTCGAGTTACCCAATATTCAAAATTATTTCTTCCCCTAAAAGAGCGACACAACGTCTGACGAGAGCACCGATCATAGCACGTAAATCTGTAGCTTCAAGCAATAAGAGGATGTCCATAAGTAACGTCAACAATTTAGAGGGGGAGGGGGGAGAGGGTCGGAATAAGTTTGACAGCTGTCAGCAAAGGAGAAGGGAGAGGGCGGAGGAATAGTTTAACAAAAGTTGATGTAAACAATAATGTTTTTATACACTATTTAAATAGCTTGGATTAGTCATAACGCTCTAAAGCCGGGTGGGGGGAGGGTTACCCGCAATTATGTAGTATATTCTGCAAAATTGTTTTTTTCTATTGGTGTAGATGTACATTGTTTTGAAATTTAATAATATAATATAGCAGTGCGTTCGCTGAATTATTGATATAATTTAGTAATTTAGCAGTAAAGTAAAGTAAGCCATAGAATTTATTAATGCCGTACGGGTATGAGATATTAGCGATCTCACATTTCAAAGGCTCTGAAAATGAGGGCGGTAGCCATCTTCTTTCCCTCGCAGTCTTTACTTCCCGGAAAAATCCGGTACCCATTTAAGGCTGGGTCGACCCGGGAGCCATTGCGTTCTGAAAAACATTTTCGCCTCAAATGAGGAATGAACCCAGGACCACTCGTATGCGAAAACCAGTGCGCTAACCACTGCGCTATGCGCATAATAATAATATACTAGCATATGCAGTCGCTGAATTCTTGACATAATTTACTAGTGCACTTTCTGCTTTCGTGACATAATTTAGCAGTGCTGTCCCTGCTTTCTTTATACATAATTTACCAGTGTGGTCCCTGAATTCGTGACATAATTTAATAATTTAGCAGTGCGGTCCCTGAATTCGTGACATAATTTAATAATTTAGCAGTGCGGTTTTTGAGTTCTTGACATAATTTAACAAAGGGATCACTGTATTTTTGACATATTTTTGTGGTGGGGTCCTTATATTCTTTACATAATTTAGCAGTTGGATCCCAGAATTATCGAGGTAAATTAGCAGTGGGTCTCATACTTAGCGGCATAATGTAGCTGTTGAGTATGTATTTTCTTGACATAATTTAGCAGTGAGGTCCCATAATTGTTTACATGGAAGAAGAATGGGATCAAGTATTGACAAAATAAGTACGATGTGATTTATGGACAACCTCTAATCTCAACAACAACAAAAATCCACTTGTAAACAAGATGTTACATCACGCTTGAAGACCTGTTGTTATTCAGCTAGTAAGTCTTGGCTTAACCGAGACCGTCGACTTAAATACATATGTACAGAAAGTGAAGAAGCTTTTATTCGTTACGTATTTTTATTATTGTCCCTGATTGTCGTTGGTCATTATTTATGTACCTGGAATCGCATGACGAAAAAACGTCAATGCCGAACAATAAATGCAACGAAATCATCAAAAATCACCCTTCCAGGTTATGTTTACTTTCGTACACAAGTCTTTACTTGAGTCCGATCATGGCCCACCAGGCCTTGGAAGTTTCCCACATCTTCGTATTTGCCCCTGGTACATCTACTTAGAAAATGACAACTTTATATGTTTTTCTATGCAAATTCTTTCTTCTGTAATACCAGTATATTGAAAATGCATTTCATAAATTAAGTGAAAACCTCGACAAGAAAATACTTTTTTTATAGTAAAGGTGCACTATCAATGCATATGAGAATTTAGTAATCTGATGGTACATTGAATCAATTTTACTTTATGGATGTAAAACATAGACGGTAAAATAAATAGTTCATACTGAGATGCAGGCTACTGGGATAGAGTTTTTGTGAACAATCTTGAAAATTTCATGAATTGCCAAGAAAATACATTTATACGTCTTCAAAGATGCTTGGGTAATTGTCTATTGTTTATTGTCTTTCTCCTGGTGTTTTGTTATTCAATCTGGCCGTTAAACATAGGTTTGATTGGAGCACGAGCTTGCGTTCCAAAGCCAGATATGAGGCCTCGGCTGTGCTTTAACCGTATCTGTTCAGGGTGTCCCTGACGTTTTGTATGAATCTTTTCTGTGGTCTTCCTCTGGTTTTATACCCTCATCTCATTTGTTTATATGCATGTACGAGTAACTTATTGTGATGCATTCTCATGATGTGGCCAGACTCTTGGATAGAAAGACAAATAATAGCCAAAATTAGAAGACAGTCAAGAATTTTAGGGAATGTGGTGAGAAGAAGAAAACGTAAACATTTAGTAACCACCCGAAAGATTGAGGGCAGAAGAGACAAGAGGAAGACAAAGAGAGAAGTTGCTGCATGATTTATTACTATTGCATGTGAGAATGCCACAACTGAACTTATTCACAAAAGAATAGAGCGTTGATAAGAACCTACGTATCTCGTCATGTAGATTGATTGATTAATATATTGATTGATTGACTGGCACATTCATTGATTGATTGGCTGATTTAATTATTAATTGTTAATTTGATTGATTGATTGATTGATTGATTGATTGATTGATCAAGCAAATACGGGTTTACACAAGATGAAAACTATGTCCGGACATACAATGCTACATGGAACGAATTTGTTGTTATTTTTGCGTTCATTCTTAACTTACCACTATCACTGCCTTAATTTTCAAATGTACTACTATATTTCCAGCAGGATGTAGTTCTCAAATGTACTACTATATGTCCAGCAAGATGTAGTTCTCAAATGTACTACTATATTTCCAGCAGGATGTAGTTCTCAAATGTACTACTATATTTCCAGCAAGATGTAGTTCTCAAATGTACTACTATATTTCCAGCAGGATGTAGTTCTCAAATGTACTACTATATTTCCAGCAAGATGTAGTTCTCAAATTTACGACTATATTTCCAGCAAAAATTCTTGAGACTAACGGGAATTGAACCAGTCCGTTCAACGGCACCAAATCGCCCAGCAACTAATGAACAAAATAGTATATTTCCAGCAGGATGTTGTTCTCTAATTTCTCTAAATGTTCGACTCATCGGTTTTCGGGAAGGAATCCATTTTTAAAAACCACTGTTATGTTGTCACGTGGCTACACAATGATCTTACGAAAATGGATTGTTCCATCTTCATGAACTACGATGAAGTAAGTTCTTGTTGGTCATTTGCAATCGGGGAAGGGGGGACGATTGGTGGAGGGGAGAGATTCTCCAACGTTTTCTTTCCTACACAGAAGACCCCCCAACTCTCATCGTTAGTCAATGCTTTGAGGAGAAGGTACTACTTCAGACGATATTTGGTGCATATCTTCAACAATGTATATACAGATATCCTATGACATCAATGTCTGCAACTATCCAGAGGTATTTACCTAGGCTCACTATTGAGCACACATCATATATGGATGCATAAGTCTCATGACGGACAGTCATAGGAGGATACGCATGATCATTCAATTTATCCACGTCGCAACAATTTTGTATCACCTACTTCCATAGATTACTTTACATATGGTTATACATCATGGACAATTAGTAGTCATTCAATAACAACACCGGAATCACTAGATCTGTTGCTACAGTCACTAGAACTGTTTCTACAGATTCACTAGATCTGTTTCTACAGTCACTAGATCTGTTTCTACAGATTCACTAGATCTGTTTCTACAGATTCACTAGATGTTTCTACATATTCATTAGATGTTTCTACAGATACACTAGATGTTTCTACAGATTCACTAGATCTGTTGCTATAGATTCACTAGGTATGTTGTTTTACAAATGAAAGTTAAGTAAAAATGTACCTCTAATGGACAGGTACGCCCGTTAATCAGCGAACTTGCCGAAGACGAACGTGTCGGGTCATTAGCACAAATAAAACGGCGACACAACGCATTTCCATTATCTGGACTACATCCTGCTAGAAATGTAGTATGTTCATTGTCATGCTATATGAGAGAATCGATAGTAGTTTCAGAATGAACGATGAAGAAAAAGAAAAATAGCAAAAGTTAATTTAATTTGGTTATATCACGACTTTCCAATTATCAAATAATAGTGGAGGTCGTGATTCTGGTTATCCAGATACCCCGACATCCATAATGTAGTTGATGGAAGTTTCGTGTCTTGAGAGCAGCTACAAATATCATTGCGAATTTGCAACCGACCAATGTTAATTAACCACATAAAATTAGTTATCGGATAATCACCACTGCACTCCAAGAGTGCATCGATTATTATTGCACGTCCATAGGTGCACCGATCTCCACTTGAGTGTATCCACCAGTACACGATGGGTGTTATAGGTGCACCGGTTTCCCTTGAGTGTATCCACCAGTACACGATGTGCAACATAGGTGCACTGAGCTCCACTTGAGTGTATCCATCATTATATGGTGGGTGACAGTTCCAGTTATCTGTGGTAATGTTTTCCTTTAAGTCCAGTTACTTTTCTGGAGATGAATAAGGAATCATCAATGTCATTTTTATTCCATAGAGGCAGCTTCTGTGGCAGCGTCTGAGAAACACTGTAAAGAAGCACTCATCATTTTGTGGGCATATTATAAAGGTGGGACATATTTTATAAGAAGAATATTGTGGTAACATGTACAATTTCAGAATAGAGATTGCTGAAGCCCCCAAAAAATAAACATTCTGGACAATATTCTTAATTGACACAGACGACGAATCGGTATTGACACCTACACACAACATCTCCGAAAGGTAGCTGCAGTGATCCATTATCATCTTATTTCAAAGGGCTGTAAAATGTCCAGGGCCGTAGATATGTCTCCGCTGAGAAAATGTGAAGGGGTGGTCGGTCATAGCATAAGAAAACAAAAAAAGACGTAAAATCTTCGCGGAGAAAATGTGTACTGGAAAAACACAAATTCTAAGAATACCCGACGACAGTTTAGGGCAGAAGGAGATTTGAGAGGTTATAGCCCATTCTGTCTGATGAAATCAGAACAGTACATTTAGTTCTAGAGCAAGCACAGCGCCAGTTATTTCTCCCC